>JAJOOR010001234.1:0-82078 GCA_036250505.1 Solanum acaule
CTTGTGGTATGTTATATATAACAAAATCCTTGTAAATGAACTTTAATTTATTATATTATGAATCTGTTAGTCTTACTTCTTTTTGTGGTTGGTTATGTGAAACCAATATTTTTTTCTATCTTGAGTCTTGTTGTAACTTTTTCTTATTACAGTAGTTTTTTTTATTAACATGAGTTTTGTTGTTACTTTTAGGGGCCTTCTTATTTAAAATTCGTTTTTATATCCTGAAAATAGAATAATATGCATGTCATATATACATGGATTCCGGAGATAGTACCAACAATAATGATGTAGTTCTTGGTCTTAATATTTTGCTTTGTTTCTAAAGTACTCCAATAGGTGATGAAACTTAAATTTTTTTTACCTTTTCCAAAGTTGGCTTGGCTATTTGATCATAATATTCAGTTTGTTAACTTAAGTTTCATCACCTATTGATCAAAAAGGTAAAAAATTAATAAGATTTAGTTTGTTTAATATTTAATTAGTGAATTTGCATATGCAATTAATGTGTCTTTTAATAAGTGAACTTCATAGCTTTTTAATACTCTATCTAACTTGTTTCGAGATTTATCAATTTAACAGTTTAAGAAGAACAAGTTTTTTTATTTACAAATTGCTGCAGAGATTGAAGTTAACATCTTCAAAAAACAAACATTAAGAAAATATCTAGGTTGTCATGATTTTTATTTGGTTCATCTATTTGGCTCAAAAAAATTGTTTAGTGTTGTTGTTTATGAGATTGGTATTTCTTGTTCCCAATTTAGCATCCCAACTTTGAGGTAGATGATATTTGGGCACTGTTTTTTTATTTGATCGTGAGTTTATTTAAATATATTTTGTCTAGATCATTATCTACGCATAACTATTCAGTTTTAAAATGATCTATTTTTATTTCTAAGAAAACTCTTTAAGGAGAGGGTCAAGGTTAAGGGAGCATGGGAAATTAAGGCTCATGTATGATCATCCTTAGTTTTAGAATATTCTCCGGAATGTATCTGACATTTATTTTTAAAAAATTAATATATTAATTATGAACTTCGTGAAACAACTAACATCTAACTTGCAACATGAAGAACATAAGATTCTTAAGGGACCTTATAGCATCTTCTGAAATTTTACTTGAATTACACTATAAAACATTTTATATTTAGTAGTTGATAATGTTTGCTTCTCCAATCCAAAGAAGCAAAAATACAACATTCTTTGTGGCTATGCACATGTTGGTTAATTTTAGTGCTATCAAAAGACTGATACAAGCAGACAACTTGAATAGATGCTACTATTATTGCGATTTCCACTAAATAAATTTATTATCAGTGTGTAAATTATTGAATTTTAAGGCATTCGTTTGAATTTTTTGGTCTTTTATATTCATTTTCAAGAATTCAAATAATTCTTATATTAATCTATTTTTGTTATCTTCTAGCTAGAATTTAAAATAGAATACTTTTGTATGTTCGTAAGCTATCTACAAATTATGACATAATAAGTATTTGTGAGCGAATGTAGTGATATCCTTTACAGTTAAATTGTACGAAACACGAATTATTGATTTCTTTTATGTTTTTCTCAGCACTGGTCATTTATAATTTATTTTGCTTATCAGGGATATTGAGACTGCATTTCCTTGTTAAGTACAACAATATATAGATTATCCAATTAGTAGAACCTTCCTCTGCCTTGTAGTTTTAGTACCTTGTTTGGCTGGAAGTCCAAATTTTATCCAATCAAAACAAATAAGACGAACTTGGTTATTACATTAGTTCCAATCAAATGATGTTTGCTTCAATTATTTTGTTAATATGGTGAATAGGTTAGTCATTTATTTTCTAAATAAATTTGCTAGTATTAATTTTGTCACTAAACTGATATGAACTTGATGAACTATTTGAAGTCTGTAGAATGTTTCCCTGAAGACAATACAAATTAAAGCAAGATGATTTAAAGATATTGTCTTTTACTTATTTTTTGGTCAAAATAGATTTTTCATTTGTAAAAACACTACAATTCTATTTATCTTGTTTCTAGGAGTTGGCAAGAATAATATCATACAATTTGAAGGTATATTTTCCTAATTGTGATTCTTTAGTTATTTGTAAATCACAATGAAATTTTATATTAGTAATGACCATTTGATTTCATTTTGGATGCGAGTGTATATATATATATATATATGGAAAAATATAATTTTGTATTTATATTTGTTAACACTTCACATTAGTGAAATAAAATGTTGTTGTTCAACTTTTTAACAAGGGGGTTGACAAATAGTAAAATAGGCATTAGCGTACGGAAATTTGATACTAACAAAAGGAAAATTGGTCGTTAAAAGTAAATATAATGACCAGAATATTTTTCGTCTATATAGGATCTTTAACGACCGGGCTACAAATCCGGTTGTTAACTTTTAACGATCGGTGACGACCAGATATGCTTTGGTCGTTATTGACTTATAGCGACCGGATTTGAACTTTTAACGACTGTATTTTCCTTCGCTAAAGATCATTTTTCTTGTAGTGGCATAGGGAAAAGACCAAACGACCCCCGACTAAAAAGTTGTTGGGGTCACCAATGGACCAGACCGACGGACCGTGGCAGGATGGACGAACCGTGGCAGGACCGACGATCCATCCTGGCAGATGTCAACTGAGGTTCTGGGAGTTGAAATCTGGGGTCTGACTTACGGCTCTGGACCACGGACCGTGGTCTAACCTACAGTCCGTAGGTCCTGGCGTAGGTTGATCCTTAGCTGAATTTTCTGGGAGTTCTAGGAGGGGGTTGCAGGTGGCCAACCACGGACCCCACCTACGATTCGTAGGTGGTACCCGTCGGTGGCACATGCAACTTCTGAAATGACTCCTGGTTGGTCTTTCTAAGATATGGGGTGTTACATTTATGATCAATGTTGATTTCCTGGAAGTAGTGGTTGGTTGGCAGCCTATTATGTTGGAGGAGTCATATGAAGAATTTGAGTTTGTTGGGTATTTTTATGCTTCCAGATCCATCCATATTTATTCTAATTGTTTGTTCACTTTTGTTCTCTTATTGATGAGAGAATGTGTACTTTTGATTGAGAATTAGCCATTACTAGTGAGTCCCTATATGAGTTCATCCTCTCTTTCAACGAGGGAGGGGGAGGTGATTGTCATTTATGATGTTGCTAATGTTGTCAGGGAACTCAACTGATAGAGTCAAGCATGGATTCTAGGGTCTTCATTTTTATTCAAAGGCCCTTGAATGAGGCTTCTAATTTTTCCTAAATTTGTGATCCAGTTATCCTCCGAGAATCTAATTGTGTTACCTCTATTACAATTCTATTTTCATCCTTTAGTGCACTGTCTTCCAGCCTTGCATAATGCATTTTCAAGTTCTTGAGGGTACTCTACTGTTTTTGTTAAAACATCTCTTGTGACAGTATTTGAAGTAAAGGATCCTTGCCTCAAGGGTTTTGAGATATTTGAAATCTCTCCGTACTAAGGAGGTGTAGAGAGATTTGTTTCTGACCTCGCTCTTTTGTACTCCCAGTCCTCCTTTTGTCTTCCCTTGAGTAATGATTTTCCAACTCATCAAGTGCATTTTCTTATTTTCAGATGAAGTTTCTTATAATTGATCTTAGCTAGTAGTTGAATGTACTACATACGTGGAAAGGGATGCTATTGAGGAAAGATTTTTTTGTTTCGCAGAAAAAGTCCTCCCCCCTCCCTCCGCACCCCCACCCCACCCACACCCACACCCACACCCACGCAAGTTATTTAAAAAATTTTTGGCAAACAAAAAATTATGTAAATTTTTAATATATAAGGTAATCAAGGTATTTTTTTAGAGTTCTATATTAACTTACCAAAACTATGAATTTATTGAGATTCAATTAGTTTTAGAGTATTAGTTTACTTTTGAATTGTATTTTGAAAAGAAAACATGTACACAATATGACATGCTAGTTTCTTTCTCTAAATGAACGAAGATATATATATATATACATATATTATAATTATGTCAATTATTCTGTATAATTATTAAGTTTTCTTAAGAAAGGCGATCAGAGTGGTACTGGTATTCATTTACGATCTCGAATTTTCAAAGGAGTTGCACTTTGCTCAGACATTTGCCCAAGTAAATTCTTTTTTTAAAAAAAATGTAAGCCACTCCTTCTTATGTTACTCTAAAGTGTTTCTCTCCTATTATTATTTTCATCTTGTATATTTATATTTACACGGATTATTGATGTTAACTTATCTTTTAAAGGTGACAAAAAACTTCTTCTATGTCATTCTCGTCATCTCTGATTTCCTCTCCCCCCTCTCTCTTGTCTACTCTGACTCTGTATTCTATATTTTTACCTCTATTTGTATTTTGTACTTCCACCTCTCTATAGTTTGTATTTCCACCTACGTATATTTGTATGTTTATGTCTTTTGTTGTATTTTTATATTTAAGTGATAACAGAGTAAATAAATACAAGTGATAACAGAGTAAATAAATACAAGTGATATAAGAGAGAATCAAAACAAGTGAAATTAGAAAGAATGAAAATAGCCTATTATTTTTTTGTTTTTTGTATGTATGTATACAAGCGGACTGTGTTCGTTGATATAGCCTAAATGCGCATATGAAAACAAGTGGTATAAGAGCGAATGAATACAAGTGATACACGAGCGAATGATTACAGATTCCTGTATTTTTTGTTGTTTGTATCTTTGTATACATGCAAACTGTATTCGGCAATATAAACTATATTCGTCGATACATTTGTATTCGATTCAAGAGCAAATGAAATAAAGTGAAATTGAAGCGAATGAATACAACCACCTGTTTTTATTTTTATATTTTTGTATCTTTGTGTACATCTTGAGTGTATTTGTTGATACAATCTAAATACACGCATGAATACAAGTGATACAAGAGCGAATGAATACAAGTGAAATTAGAGAATGAATACAATTCTCTATAATTTTTGTTATTTGTATCTTTGTATATACACAGACTATATTAGTCAATACAACTAAATACATGAATAAATACAATAAATACAGTCAATTGACACCTCAAAATATATAGAGCGAAGAGACTTAAACAATTGCTAAAAATGATAAATACCCAAACTTAACTCTAAATTGCTAATAAAATCTAAACTATAGTCATTTTTTGAAATTCCTATATTTTAATACTTAGATGAAGGTTTCTGTATAAGTTGCTAATAAAATTCAAACTATTGTCATTTTTGAAAATTCCTATATCTAAATATTACATGAAGGTTTCCCGTCCGGATCTGAGCGCAAATATGATAGTTCTCCATCTATATATAAACTGTGAAAATAGGTGAATATACTCAAAAGGCTTTTTTAATACGTCATTTAATTAATAGAACAGTGTAATTTCAGGAAAGAGGGGCGTAAAAAACTCTGTGATACTATTACTGTATAATCAATCACAAGTAATAATTATTACAAACATGTATTATTTTTCTTCAAGCATATCTACACCCATTTGCATCTACCAAGGGAGATACTAGAAAACGTAGAATATAATTCTTTTGAAGTATGATTTTGTATAGCAAAGAAGTTAAAAAAATATTATGTATAGTAAATGCATAGCAGATGTTTGCTAAAATATGAAGAGAAGTTGGTACGTCTTACATTGAATATCCCTATTCGAAACGTGAAAAAAATATTTTATAAATTTAATAAGATTTTAATTAGGACAGGACTAGTTGATTATAATTGTGTTCCAAATTAAGATCCATTAGGTAGGGGTTGTTTCCTTTTGGTTGATTCCTGACATCTGTAATCTTACTGTAGAACCCTCAATTGAAGTTCCAGCATCTGTAGCAGCCTTGAGTCCCCTCTTCATTTTCGCTTTCGAAGCCCAACCAAGAAGACCAACTTGAATGTGCTCTTCAAATATTGATTTCTTGAAATGGGTACCCATCTGTAATTCAGATTCAACTTCAACATTCATTCATATCAACCTACTCAACAAATCATGCCTGTTTAAAACACTAACCTGTGTAACAAGAGCATAAAGTGGCAACGTGCTATAGCTGCATAACACTTGAATTATTACCCTGGAAAACACAATCACATCATCATCAAAACACATTTTCTCCTACATTTGCGCTATATATAATACCCAACTGGCCACTGGCCTTTACCCTATAACAAGTCGTGGAACAATGAAACCAACTTGTCCCATTATGCAGGAATTAAAGCCATATTGCACCTATTGAGAGAAAGAAAAACTACCAAAATTAGAAATAGATAAGTAAGCTGAGTGAAAACATAGTATAATAACTTTAGCTTACCAATATCCAGAAAAAGAATGCTATCTCAAAAGCATTTTGGAAGAGGATAAAGTGTATCAAGACAAGGACAATTTGAGGGCGCTTGAACCAGAAGTGATCATCAGAAGGTTGGACCACCAATTCACCTTCTATCGCGACATGTTTCTCTGCTACCTCATGAGCTAACTGTATAATTACATGCTCCAACTTCGTGCCAACCGCAATCAGAAGCTGATAAAAACCCAAAAAGAAGTTAAGTGGAAGAAGATGAGGTTGTTGCTAAAGGAGCCTTGTGTTGAAAAAATAAATATTAAGAGCAATTAAGAAAGAAAAGTAATTGAATGTGTGAGAAAGGAAACATCCACATTCAACATGCATTGTAACTCCTGAGAAGGTTGATAGGAATCTAGAAATGCTCCAAAACTAACCTTTAAATAAATGAATTTGTAAATAGAAGAGTACACCATTGTGGACCTTTTGCCAAATAAGTGGGATCCAATATAGGTAAAATATTGATACTGTCACTAAACATTTGCCAAATAAGGAAATGTGTCAACTTTTTGGGGACGGACCAAAAAGAAAAAGTGTGTCACATATATTGGGATAGAGGGAGTAACTGTTTTGTTTGAATGGCTTTTCTTAAAATTTAAATTAGATCTAGCAAAAAGCTTAGTAAAGATCCAACTCACAACAAAAGGAATGAATGCAATCCAGAAGTATGTATGCCAACCTGGAAAATATAAAATGAATTTATCAGCTTTCAGATATAAACCACAACCAAATGACCAAACTGAAACATGAAATGAAACTTGTAAAATTATATTAAAGCCAAGTGAAAGTTATGCAGGCAACACTTTTAAAGGCAGTGTCTGGAATGAATCATCTAAAAGAGTGCTGAAAAATGCAAATAGTTACACAAAACCAACAGAATTCTAACACGTGGCTTAATTTAATCATAAGTTGCGGAAGCATAAGGAGATGTTATCAAATTACAACTATTAGCATGTACAATATGAACAGAGACATAGATAAACTTATTAACATTTGCCTCAGAGGAAGTTGGCAAATGGTCGTACCCATAGTTACAAGACAACTAATTCCACAATTTCTTCTCTGATAAGTCAAAGTTTAATTCACAATTTTTCTCATCCTGAAAGAGGGTGTAAACTCGGGGCATTCAGCTTATTGTTGGGTACAAGTTCACGGTGACACATGGTTATAAATGCTTGGATAACACTTTTGCAATTATAAAAAGAGTGGGCCATAAATTTAGCAATAAGTTAAATCCAGCTGTTGCGAGTGACAGACTTGGGATTTAGCCTGGCCCCTGGGGGAGGGGGACAACCTACTTGAGGCCCTACCTAAGAAGCAGAAAATTTAAGAACCTAGATATTATTGCTGTCGATTACTAGTTTCTTAGAGAACAACTATCTTCGATAGGTTCTATGTGAGCATAATATAGCACCAGCTGTGTAACCATCAATAGGTACAGTGCAACGCTATCCACAGCTTCCTTATCCTTGAATTCAAAGAGGAAATAAATTGGGAATATTCGATTTTTTGTTGTATAGAAGTGTGTAGTACCATGTACTCAAAAATGTTTGGTTAGTCCAACATCTTAAGCAATTATAACAATGAGTACAACAATCAACTTAGCAGTAAGTAAACTGCAGCTACTGGCAGTGGCACACTTTGGGATTTTATGGGAGGGGAGATGGCCCTCGTTGCAGACACCAAGCAGATATTTTTGAGCCCACAATAACATTAAAATTGCTGCTATTCAATTGTTAGTTTCCATTTTCCAAGAGAACAACTCTCTTCAACAGCACTAAGGTTGCTGGTACCCAATTATTACTTGCCAATACAACCCTTTTCCATTTGTTCTGCATTAGTATAGCATTGAAACATTTCAAAGCAGCTGCAAGGTAAAAATGTCTATTCCAAGTTAGAGTTGGCATACCATTAACATTCAGAAACAAGAAGATGACAACAAATACCCAGAGATACCAACTGCAAAAAACACAGGAAAATGGCAACAAGTGAGAAAAACATTGCAAATTCTTCCCGGTGGGATGTGGCAGAGGAGGAAGGAGAATGGCCACTAACCTGATACCGACAACAGTCTTAAAATCATCTTCCAGAGCACGAATCATGTACTTGTGAAAATTAAATTTTGGGTTTTGCTTGCAATGTGTCTGCCAAAGAGAAGAAACTTAATACTACATGAGCAATTAAGCACCAAAAAGATGGCAAAACAACAAACAATTATCTCAGACAAGTAACATAGTGAAGTTACCATAATGAACCCCAAACGCAGAGCAGCATAATCTGACTTGCTGACAGAACCATAAAACTGCTTAAAGAAAGAGTGCTGCAAGTTTTCGTGGAAACCAAACAAAGTATGAGATGCTTATGTTAATGTAAAGGCACTATACAACCACGTGATTGCTCTATTATAAATTCCCCATTTCTTCACCTTCTGTCTTACTCATAAATAAAATTGATGTTTATTCAGCATGTTTTTCAAATTTTTGCAAGTGCCCAGCTTATCATATTTGTTGAGAATAAGAACCAGTACTTGCTTGGATAGAATTCTCAGGTAACAGGGCCCTAACACGACAGCAAATAAAACTTGCTAATAATATAAATTCTTTCAACGCACTGAAGTAGTGAACCATATTTTAGCTAAACTAGATATATGACGGACTTATTGGAGACACGATCCAGCGTTGGCATTTCTCACAAAATAAAAGGATAAAAGGAAGTGGTCATATCTGTCCATCACATATTCACGTGTCATTTGAGAGCATATGCACCTTCCCCACCTTTAATAGCTTAAATTTAATTATCTTTCTTTTCTCTCCACATTAATGTGTTTTAAGAGAAGTTCCCAAGGTAAGTTTTACCATACATAGGAGAAATATATGATAGGGAAAGAATGACTGCTTATTGAGGAAGGAAACTGCTTACCATCCAACCAAAAATGGCTGAGCGTTTGCCCATACCCACAAATCGGTCCCTGATGAAATCGTGTTGCTGGACATGTGTAACCCGTGGTTTTAAAACTGCAAAAGAAAGCATCAAACTGTTTTAGTTTGAAGATCAGCTTGATCTAGATATAATGCATGAGGGGAGTAACTCCATATTGCTTCTTACTTATCTTTCCTCTCATGGGTTGCAGTATGTCAACAGTTTGCTACCTTAAAGACTTGGTTAAGAAAGTAACTAGTTTTACAGGGAGCATTAACTACAGGGGCAACGTAAGCTTTTACATCGGTCATTTAATTTCTTTCATCTTTGATTATCATCATTTCAAACAGTGTAAAGCAGCTCCCAATTATTATGTAAAATTAAAGTTTTCCACGTAAGCTTTTCCTTAGGCCATTTACTTTCTTTCTTCTTTGCTAATCGTCATTTAGAACAGAGTTAAGTGGCACCAATTATCATGTAAAATTAAACTCCTCATAGAGGAAATAAATCAGATGAGATTTTTGTTTTTTTTTGCGATATGGAGCAAAGAGTTGGATAAAAGATCTCACAGGTAATCATACATACCATGTGCAGTCTCATAATTAGCTTTTGCAATACTGTCCTCCCAGTGCTTCCATTGACGTATCTAGACCATCAGTAAATTACAAACACTCAATTCAAACAACAAACAAAGTTGAAGAGACCAGCAACAAGTTAATGAAGCAGATTTTATTGCAGACCTTGGCTCCTCCAAATACAACTGTCAGAAGAGAGAAAGTCACGTGAACAATTGCAAGGACAAAGATGAAAATGTGAAGGTGATGCAACGCTTCAAGAGAGAGTAATGGGACCTTATGCTGAAACAAAATTAAAAGGAATGATATTAGAAGTCGGTGCCAGACAATATGTACTGAAGTAGAATAATCTAACGGAAAATGATGACTATATATTCTAGAATCAGATACTGAAAAACTGGAATTCAACTTTCGAGTCAGGAAATTTAAGAAAATAATTCAAGTAAATGCCTGCATAATATTTTTCACATGGTCTCTTACTAAAGAGCAAAGACAAATCATCCCTAAATTTTTCCTTGTTTGATAAAAAAGGAACTCAAACAATGGCTCAATGTAAGAAAGATAATAAATTTAAAAGCAATAAAACAACAATGCAGTATTCTTTTGTCTTGCCAAATAGAAGCACCAGTCTACCTTCCTTTGATGAAAACACACATGAACTAGTGGGGCAAGTTTAAAATAAAAAGAGCAGTCAATGAATGACCTCAGAGAAGCCGCATTTTCTCTACATTGTGGAATATGGAGCTAAGAAGAAAGATGTGAAGAAGTAAATGCAACTAGACTATGAAAACAAATTGATTACTTTTGCAGTGCAATAGCCAGCAGCAGCAGCTGCTTCTTCTTCAACTAACAGCCGCCGATGATGTTGTGATTCATGAGAAGGGGCCTCCGATAATGAACATGGTAGTAAGTGCATGACCACATCTTTAGGCACACAAATCTTGACTATGCTACTTTGAAGCACCGTCAGTAAAAGGGATATAAACCCCAAAAGCATCAACTCTGCATAATAATTCACCAATCAATTCAAAAAAAGCAACTTCAATTGATTATTACAAACCAAAACATATGACTAATTTTATTTTTTATTTTTTTTATAAGTAGAATTAAAAAATTTAACAGTATAGTATGTGAGGGAGGGGCAGATCTGTGCACTTTCCCTAAAAAACCAGACGTTTAAAAAGAAAAGAAGAAAAAGTAGGGGAGATGGACCACCTTCTTTAACTTTCTGTAGCGCTTCATATAAAGGCTTCTGATTCTTCTTCTTCAGATACTGCAGACATTTGAAGAGCAGTATGTATGAGTTGAATGTAAAATTGAATTAAAGAGAAATATATATATTTGGAATTAACCTTTCCAGTATAATGGATGAGTCGCTCAGCGGCTAGAGAAATGGCAACGATGACGGTGCAGACGGCGGCGACCACCCAAGTAGGGGTAAATTCCAATGTGTCTCCTCCGCCTCCACTCATTTCCGTTTAATCTATCAAAAACGTAACTCTTCTTCTTCACAAAATTCAGCCTACCTGCCTGCCACAATTGTAACCAACTAGTGTGGGGACTTGAGTCTGACTAAAAATGGACATTTTTTTTTCTTTCTTTTCTTAATAAACAAGATTTAAGATTATCGGAATTTTATTTTGTTGTATGAGATTTCAAATGGGCATTTTCAAAATTAAGTAAGTCCAAGTTTTATTTTGAAAATTAAAATTTAAGTTTTCCATAAGAAATTTAGAGTAAAAAGTTATGGTCAAATATATTTTTTGGAGTTCTAACACACAAAAATTGTCATTTACACGTAAACATTATTTAGATAAATAATAATATTTCGAATTTTGACATGTTCAATTAAAATAATTAATAATTATTAGTTAAATATATAAGAAAATAAAGTAAATATATAAGAAAATAAAGTAATAATGTATTATTTAATGAAGGAGCACATAATTTTAAATTTTTCATACTAATATATTACATGTGAAATGAATGTCTTTTGTGGTTTTATCTCAAGAGTCGAGACTATAAATGTCGGACAAGGATAGGCGCGATTCACGGACAGGAGAAACTCTTGCTCTGTCCACTTGTTTTGTTTGTTTACGTTTAGCGTGTAAGAATGGAATTATTCAACAAAAACATTACTTTACTCCACTTTATAATTCTACTATTACTTATTTATTTATATCCTTCTCTTTTATCTACCCTCATTATATCAAAATATTTGTCACAATTTTTTTCTTTTTATAGTCAAATAATATGAAACTTCGACCAATATTTTATGATTATTTTTCATCACATTAATAAGAGAAATTTTGTAAGTTTGTGGTACTTTTTATATATTTTTGGAATATCTAATATTTAATTTCAAAATATATGGAGTAATAATTTAATCTAATTTATCTATGAAAATTAGTCAAATTGATTTTCGAAAAATAAAACATGACAAATATTTCCTAATTACTTGTCCACTTTTCCTTTTTTAGTTGTCCCTAATTACTTGTCCATTTTGACAAATCAAGAAAGGACAATTTTTTTTACCTATTATACCCTCAATTAATTACTTTGAAAAATGTAGAACTTCTTGAAAATCTTAAATTTTTTAATTCATCCACTTCATAATTAATCTGGATAAAATGGTAAACTCACTATGTCAATAATTATTTTTTTAATAAGTGTGTCAATTCAAAAATGGACAAGTGACCGAGAAAATATTTAATTAAAAGTAGGAAATTCAAATATGGAAGTTAAATTACATATTTACTCTCCTAAAAGAAGTAACTAGAATTATTAAATATGGTACACGCTCACCTATGTCCCATTTTGATATAGGTGTAAATAATTAGTTGAGAGGGAGTTTACCTATTGTTTCTACAAGTTTTCCTAGTGAAAACACAATCATGGATGCCGCTCCAATCACAGCTCAGTATGCAGAAGTTCTTAAAGCAACCAGTACGATAATATCAAATAGCATTACGGTGAAACCCATTCCTATTAAAAACTTTGTTATAATAATGGTGTTCGAAGGGTAGTTTGGATGGGACTGAAGAAGAGGTTGATAGAATTAATACATGATAGAATCTCCAATATGCAGTGGTTGAAAAAATCTCTTATGGTTGACCAGAACTGGAGGAGCTCCAGATTCAAATTCCTAATTACAAAGACCGCACCCAAAGCCTTGGGAGTCATGCCGACCATGTTGCTAGCCTAAAATGACCATTCTGAATCTGATAAAATCATCAAAATTGGATTCTCAGGTCTTCTTCTTGAACTTTTGATAAAAAATGATCGTTAAAGGTTCAAAAGCTCCAAAACACAGAAATACACATAAAAACCAAACCAATGACTTGGGGACCAAACTGTCAGTCCCAACAAGTCATAAATGACTTGGGTCACTAGGAACACTATAAACGATGAACATAAGACATGAACACAGAAATGACCTGGAGGCTCAAACTATAAACGATGAACATAAGAGTTAAGAAGTACCGAAGGCTCAAATAAGCCAGGAAACTGCTCCCACATCTCCTGCTCGATCTCCCAAGTAGCCTCCATAATTGGACGATGCCTCCAACGGGTCTTAATCACAAGAATGGCTATTGAACGCAACTCTCACATATCTCTGGCTATAATGACAACTGGCGACTCCATAAAAGTCAAACGGTCATCCAACTCTACTGCATCATACTGGAGCACATG
This sequence comes from Solanum acaule, assembly GCA_036250505.1. Taxonomy (NCBI): domain Eukaryota; kingdom Viridiplantae; phylum Streptophyta; class Magnoliopsida; order Solanales; family Solanaceae; genus Solanum; species Solanum acaule. Next base: position 13,519 of record JAJOOR010001234.1, read on the forward strand.
AGATTCCCCAGGATTATATCGACACAACATTAAAACATGGAAAATCGGGTGGATAACTGAAAATACTGGAGGTATGGCCAACTCATAAGCAAGCTCACAAATTGTTCAAAGGATCTCAAACGACCCAATATACTTGGAGCTAAGTTTTCCCCACCTTCCAAACCTCATTATGCCCTTCATGGGAGACACATAGAGGAAAACCCGATGCCTACAATCAACATAACTCCCAGCCTACTCTTAACCGTATGAAGTCTGTCCTGAATCACCCTCACCTAGTCCAAAGCCTCTGAATCAAGTCTATACCACATCTAGGCTGTGTAGACTCAAACCAACCAATTGGAGAGCGACAATGCCTACCATATAAAATCTCAAATAGGGCCATTTAAATGCTAGAGTGGTAGCTATTATTGTACACAAACTTCCAAAGGCAAGAATTGGTCCCATTGACCTCTGATCTCTAGAACACATGCTCATAACATATCCTCATAAACATGAATAGTACGCTCCAATTGACCATCAGTATACGGGTAGAAAGTTGACCTAAGTTCAATGCGAGTACCCTACTTTTCCTAAAAGGTCCTCCTAAAGCTAGAAGTGAACTGAGCACCCCGATTTGATATGATAGAGAGGCACACCATGAAGACGAACCACCTCTCGAATGTAGATACAAACCAATCTCTCAGCACTGAATGAAGAGTGGACATGGAGGAAGTGTGTTGACTTGGTAAATTGATCAACAATGACTCAAATGCTATCAACACCTCTAGAAGTCTGAGGCAAACCTTCCATAAAGTCTGTAGTAATGTGATCCCACTTTTACTCAAGAATGGGTAATCTTTGGACCTAACCACCAGGTCTCAAATGCTCAGCCTTCACCTATTGGAAACAAAGGCAATAAGACACATAGTCCGCAATATCTCTCCTCATACCGCTCCATCAATAATGCTGCCTCAAATCATGATACATCTTCGTGGTGCCTAGATGGTAGAGTATTTAGAATCATAGGCCTCACAAAGTATTAGTAGATCAAATAGATCATTAAGCTTATGCATGGGGTAATATCTCTTCACCGTCACCTTATTCAGCTACATATAATCAATATACATGCGTATCGTATCATCCTTCTTCTTCACAAAGAAAATGGGAGCACCCTAGGGTGATACACTCCTGATAAATCCCTTACCCAAGAGATCTTAAAGCTGAACATTGAGCTCCTTGAGCTCTTTAAGAGCTATCCGATATGGTGGGATAGAAATAGGCAGAGTACCCAGCTCAAGCTCAATAGGGAAGTCACTTTCATGCTCTAGGGGTTGGCCAGGTAGATATGTAGAAACACATCTACAAAGTCACAAACAACTAGAACTCACTCAATTGGAGGGACCTTCCTGCTCATATCATGAACATAGGCCAAATAGGATTAAAAAACCACTAGCCACTAGCAGACAAAAGAGATAACTCCTATCGATGTACTACTACGAGATCCCTATCATACCACCGAGGGAATACCAAGCATGAATAAGGTTACACTCCTTGAGAAGCAATATAAGACTGCACCGTAGGGGGATAACCATTCCATGTCTAGAATTACATCGAAATCAAACATATCGAGCAAAAAAGGTTAGCCCAGATGTAATGACCCTGGATAGTAACCAAGGAAGATGAAAACACTTGATCCACTACTAAAGACTCACCTATAGGGGTTGACAAAAACAACGATACTGCCTAAGGCTTAGAACTCAAACTCATATGAGAAGCATAGTAAGCAGACATATAAGAAAAGGTAGAGCCCGGATCAAATAAAGCCAAGGTAGGCTGCTGGCTGATGTTTGCATAATCAAGACATAACTTCCAATGCAAGTGTCTACGATCGTATAATAGTAAAGTAACCCAACCAAGGGTTGGGGTCGGGTACCAAATGAGTGGGCTTGAGAATTAATAGAAAAATAAAATTTAGATCTAATTAGTCATAGCTAAAAACATTTTCAAATACAAACATGTTAAATCTAAGGGGTGACACAAGCGTCAATTATCAATGGGGGTTTGTCACTAGTAAACAAAAACAACAAAAATGCAAGGAGTACTAATCAAGAAGATAGGGTTCTTGGGATGTCAAAGGAATATGGGATAAACAAAACTATTGGGTACATGCTTTTGATAATAAATCTGTTGAATATTTGTAACTAGGCTAGACTATAGTAGGGGTAAATTCTCTCTCGAGCAACTTACCCCGAATCAACTCGGTTTCTCTCGAATATCGAGTTGTCGCATGAAGAGCAGCCTCCGCCTTAGCCCACTTACTCTCTCGAGCTGAGTGTGTGGGAGAAGGACTAGGGTTCACTCTCTCGAGCTGAACCTCATGTCGACCCAATCCCACCGATCATCAATTTAGTAGTCTTAGTTTTACGACCTCTTTCTCGGCGACACGCTGACTTCTCCTTTTCACCGCCGTTTTGATCCTTTCTTTCAGGGCTCAGCACACTGGAACAAAAGGCGAGGTAAGACCTTTTGGCGAGTCGCCGAATGGGTTCGGCTATTCTCAGATCTTCATTTCTTCATTCTTTCAGCTGCTTTTGTTCCTTTTTGCTAAGTAGTGTCCATTTTGTAGACTTATCAACATCCCCAACTTAAACTTTTGCTTGTCCTCAAGCAAACTCAAGCTCAACCGTTCAAAAATGAGGTCTAGAACAGTGCTACACAAGACTCAATCATGAATGCACACAACAAGACTCAAATTACTTATGCAAAGATCAAATGTGCACTCAAAGATTCAAGTTGTGAGCTTATCCAGGAGATGTTTTTTATTTGCATTCACGCCTTTTGGAAAGAGCTGCTAAATTAAGTTCTAGTTTAGGTGAAGGAAGTATGACCGCCTTACCCTCACCACTATCAAAGAATCTCATGCTCACAATACTTGCTTCAAACGCAAGTTCAAGCTCAACCAAAGTGTTCAAATTCCCTCACACAAGGAATGATTCCATATTCACACACAAAGGTTTAATCATTTAAAGTTCCGGAATCAAATGCAACGCTCACTCTCACAAGGAAGAACACAATGCATGCTTTCACCCATAGGTTTCCCCGTATTTTCCGATCAACATTTGTTTCATCTCACTCAAGATCAAAAAGGTCTTTTCAAGGCTTGTAAAGGGGCTGATGGTCATTTAGGCTTAGTGACTTTCATCCTCATGAAATGTGGTGCTCACAACACTTCTTTCCTTTTCCTTCATCATTCTCTTTAGTGCTCATAAGTCATCCTAATATTCACTTTCCATGGATTGTTTGGAAACCCCATTTCTTTTGTACTTTATTCCACAACTTTCTTTTTTTCATTTTTTTTATGGAGGGGTTGCATTTTTCTCAAAACCATGGGTAAGAGGGACTTTCTTGCACTTCTTGATTTGCCTTCTCTTTTCACCACACCCCCAACTTAGGCTTTTGGCCTAAGTTGGCCATTCGACTAACCACAACTTTATGAGGATTATGGGTAATGGATAAAGAAAGGTCTAGTTTTCATCAAGTTTCTTCCAAAGGAAAGTAAGGTTCAAGGGGTGTTCAAGAGAGGTTCACACATGCTCACAAGGTAGGCCACAAAGAGGTATATGTCAAATTGGTTCACACTTTTTAAAGTTTCCTAATATCATATCAAGAGATAGCCTTACTTAGTCGATTGGACCAACGGGGTCAATTCTAGGATCTATCATGCATGGTTCAAAGTAAGCTCATCACACTAGGCATTGACACTACAGTCAAACAAGACTCCACACTTTCGCTAGTGTGCAATTATCATCACAAGAGACTCAATTCGATACTAGGCTAGTCATAATGAGATGAAAATAGTTCACATAATGTCTATGCAACTTCATTTGGCCTCATCGTAGCTGCGTATTCATGTTCGTTCGATTAAGAGCACTATTCAAGTCATCGGTATTGATCAGAACTGAGACTTAAATTTTGCAAAAGAACAACCACATTCAACACACGAGATGTGGCAAATTTTTTAGAAAGAGTCAAAATCATTTTTCAATTTAAAACAAAAAGAGCCATAAGCTCAAACATCCACAAAACAGTGTATAAAACACAATTTTTAAACAGAACGACCCAAATATATACACAAAAACACGAGTCACAAATAGCACACAAAAGGTGAGCCTCACCCCACCACAAATAAAAACCATTTGACCTCAAATGCAAATAACAAAATATCCAGAATGTCACTTAAAGAAAGACAGAGAGGGAGGTAAAGAAAAATCCTATCTACACAGTCGCTCCATCTGTCTGGGCATTAGTGCCCGATGTGTCAGCCTGGAATTTGATAATGGCCCCTGGAGCTTCTTCAGAAGATTCAGCGACAATTGACTTACTATGATTGTCCAAGTCATGAGCTGCCAAAAAAGAGTGGATGGCTGTGAAGAATCCACGTCTCCACGAGGGAATAGTGGGGTCTCGAGGATTTGGTCCCTTGTTGGCACTAGGCTTCTTGCCCTCATTATCCATTTTGGGAGGATTTGTTGCCTTTGTATTTTTCCTGAAATTTTTCGCTCTTGTTTGTCAGGGTGGCATATCTCTTCCAGCTACTTTCGGCCTATCCATTTCTGCAAAGCTTCGAGAAAAAGTTAGAAAGTATTCAGACAAAAGCAAGGCAGTTCAATTGCAGAATCACTCTGCCGAACCAGTTGGTGAAGCGCACAACTACTTAGGCGGTTCACCGAGTGCAGTGCATAGAGAATACAAGGGTGCAGACAAAGGGCGAACCAGAAGTCTTTCGGTGAGACGCCGAATGCGTTCGGCGACATCACGCTTCTCACCGAAAATTACAGAATTCAACATCACATTTAGCATTTAATTAAAGGTGAGATGGGGATTGTAGGCGAATCGCCGAGTGGTTCAGCGAGTTTGACCCAGCTCGCCAAATGACCCAACATGCCTGCTTCCGACCTATTTTCCCGAATTCAACTCTGCGAACCCCGAAAACAAAATTAAGGAATGCACAACTCAAAGTAGGCTTTAACCCAGTGACAATCATGCACAACCCACGATTTTTCATTCAATTTAAAGTGCAACCTTCAGGAATAAACTATTTAACTTAGTACGGGCAAAATTTGCGAACCTAACAGGCGAACAAATATTCTAATCTTACCCGAGAGGCCTAGCGCACATCATCAAAGATTAACAGATTGTAAATGAATATAATTTCTACAAAATGAATGCGGTGTTTGAAATACCAACCTTTTATGCCAATCAAATGGGTATTGAGATGCTAGGAAGCAATGTAGTCCAACTCGCAGCACAATTCGATACTAAAAATACTCCAAAAATGCAGGAAATGTAAAACTAGTTTGGAAGATAAAACAAGTGAGGGAAAGAGAATTAATCGAAGCTTTTAAACCTTTGGCTTGAAAAACCGTTTAGTTTTCGCCCATTCGGCGACATTAGTCGCGATCACTGGACCACTCGGCGTAGCGCCGAGTAGTCATTTACTTCACCGAATTTTATAGAACCTCCAGTTATTGTGGGGGTACAAACAACGATGTCCGTCGGGATCGCCGACATGATCGCCGATTTGCCAATAATTTCTTGTACGCGCCGAGTTTGACAGACTCCAATGTAAATTTGTCTTGAGTCTAACGGCGGTCTGGTTCGGGGTCGCCGAACCCTTCAGCAATTCACGGAATGGACCTGTAACTCGCCAATCTACACTTTTTGTTTACTCTCCACACTTCCATCTGCACAATTAACACACCATTATTTTATCAAAGCAAAATAAAGCAATAAATAGTTTTGGGTTACCTCCCAAACAACGCCTTAGTTAACGTTGTGGGACGATGCAAGTTCACCTTTAAACCTCAATTTTGGGGCTAACCATATGTCACTAGGCAAACCCCCTTTCTGTCTCGGATTTAAGTGAGACGACATCTGACCCATTTAGGTCTCCAGCTGCCTGATTGATACTGAATGGGAGGTAACAGTTTGGCTAAGGGTCGACACATCCTCTTTCAAGATTTTGTCTGACCCTTCAACTTTATTGAGGATAAGAGAAAGCATATCCTCAGACCTACCACCCTTTGAATCCTTTGGCCTTTGGCGCTCGTGGGGAGGCACATACCTGTCCTTCTCCCCATCCCTCCAATTAGGATTTTGGGCTCTCCATTCACGATCCTTCCATTCTTCATCTCTAGCCCAACCTTGGTTACCTCCCTGCCTTGGGTAGTTTGAACGATGACCATCGCCTTAGTTGGCTAGGAAGTTCACTTCCTCATTATACAAGACTTCAAATTTCGCCTCCTCAGGATTTGCACACCCGACCCACACAACGTTGACACCACGGGCACCAGCCCCCATGGCATTTTTAGATAAAATGTCAAGATGTGTCATGATCTTGGCCATGTTTTGGTCTCTCTCATTATCTTTTTCCATCTGCTCCTTGGATAGCTTGAATGTGAGAGGGGAGACTTGGTCTTCACGAGTGTACTATGCCTTGTTGATGGTTGTCATGCCATCTAAGAGTTGGGATGCTACTGCATACGGTTGCTGGATCAAGCCTCCAGGTGAAAGTTGATCAGCAACACCTTTGTTTACCGAATCTAGGCTTCGGTAAAAGTACTATAGCAAGACATTGTCGGGCAGACCATGAGTCGGGCATTGTAGCACCAACTTTTTAAATCACAGGCAAGTCTCATGGATTGGCTCGCCCTCCAAACGCTTAAAGATTTGGATACTATCCCGAAGAGTCATTATCTTCAAAGGAGGGAAAAATCGCACATTAAATGCGGTTACCAATTCCTCCTAAGAAGTGATGGATTCGCCAGGCAACTCCGCCAGCCACTTGCACGCCTCTCCTATCAACGAGAAAGGGATAGCCTTAACCGAACTGACTCCTAAGAGATGTTTTTGAAAGAGAATGGTCCAAACAAATCCATGAAGTTTCAAAGATTTTCATGAGGATCCTCATAAGCCAATCCACTGAATAGTCCTTTTAGTTGCAATAGTTGCAACATGGTGCTCGTTATGTGGAATACTGCATTTCCCTCGGCTGGAGGTAAACGGATGCCCTTAATACCTCCTATGAGATAGGGGTCATTAATGTTGGGCTCTTGGACATCATTGAGATTTCCGATGTCGTCTTGGTGGCCCACCTGACTGCCGTTCTGCCATTAACACTCATGCTTTCTGTTTTCAACACAAACAATATAAACAAAATTGAAAATTAAGTAAGTGAACTACAACTAAGAAGAACAAAAATTTTACTTAACTGCAAATTCTCAAATAACACCACTCCTTGGCAGCGGTGCCATTTTGATGTTTGCGTAATCAAGACACAACTTCCAATGCAAGTGTCTACGATCGTACAATAGTAAAGTAACCCAACCAAGGGTTGGGGTCGAGTCCCAAGGGAGTGGGCTTGAGAATTAATAAAAAAATAAAATTTAGTTCTAATTAGTCATAGCTAAAAATATCTTCGAATACAAACATGTTAAATCTAAGGGGTGACGCAAGCGTCAATTATCAATGGGGGTTTGTCACTAGTAAACAAAAACAACAAAAATGCAAGGAGTACTAATCAAGAAGATAGGGTTCTTGGGATGTGATAGGAATACGGGATAAACAAAACTATTGGGTACATACTTTTGATAATAAATCTATTGAATATTTGTGACTAGGCTAGACTATAGTGGGCGTAAATTCTCTCTCAAGCAACTTACCCCAAATCAACTCGGTTTCTCTCCAACACTGAGTTGCCGCATGAAGAACAACCTCTGCCTTAGCCCACTCACCCTCTCGAGCTAAGTGTGTGGGAGAAGGACTAGGGTTCACTCTCTCGAGTTGAACCTCATGTCGACCCAATCCCACCGGCCATCAATTTAGTAGTCTTAGTTTTACGACCTCTCTCTCGAGCAAGCCAAAAACACAAAGGTGAAATCATATTTGCAACTACACTTTCATTAAGTTCCACCACAACCATTAAACGAAATCACATCTAAACAACAAATAAATCATCAACAAGCAATACCCAACAGATAATTTAACCCATATTCACAAAATCACATCCCAAGAATTAAGGTTTTAGCTAAACATGTAAAAGATATAGAAATTTATACCAATATGAGTTTGCATTCAAATGGGTATGAAGATTTAAGTCTTAAAACAAGCCAAGAGTAAAGAATCCACAAGACCCAAGTCCGATTTTTTTGAGTTGAAACCCTTTGAATCTTCAAGTTCTTCAAAACCCTCTCCAAACTTAAAACTCAAAAGTCTATATTAAAAATCTAATATTAAGCTACAACTCTCAACAAGTATTTATAGTTTTAAAAAATTTATGCTGCAACGGATCATTCAGCGCCGTTAGTCGAGATCGTCGATCAACTCGGTGATCTGCCCTTTGATAGGTTTCATCGCCGTCTTGCTCTATCCTTCAGCATTGTCATTTTTTGGATCATTAGGCGACATAGTACTACTCGCGAAACTGCTCGACGACATGCCGACTGCTCCTTTTGACCGCCAATTTGATCTTTTCTTTCACGGCTCAGCACACTGGAACAAAAGGCGAGGTAAGACCTTTTGGCGATTCGCCGAATGGGTTCAGCGATTCTCAGATCTTCATATCTTCGTTCTTTCAGCTGCTTTTGTTCCTTTTTGCTAAGTAGTCTCCATGCTTTCCCTCAAACTCCAAATACCTAAAACTTAAGGGTTTTCATCAAATATTGAGACAAAATATGCATTTGAGGACACTAATTCTATCAAAATATAGCCCTAAATGAGTCCAATTTGTGGACTCCTCACCGGCATAAGAGAATCATACATGTGATTACATCATCGGATGCCTTAGTTTCCGCCATCGCTGGAGTTTCAGAGTAATGGCCATGTCCGCCTCTGCCCTAGTCATCAATCCTACCACATGAACTACCTCCCCGAAAACCACCCTAAATACCTTGATAGCCACCGTGACGGTCCTGTACCTTACCTTGACCCCTAGCCTGAGGTGTTGGTGGTGGATCTGGTAGAGCTAGTGGATGTACCTATTAAGCGGGACCAATCCACCTACAAAAGAGCAATCTTTGACCCAGTGATCCAACTGTCCACAATAAAAATAACATTAAAATGATCAACTCCAGAAGAACAACCACCATGGCATGAAGCACATGATTCACATCTATCTCAAATCTGATTGGAGTCAATCTCACTCAGGCTATATCATTCACCCTTTAAAGTCTGCAATGAGGCCTTAACAGGCTAGCTGGACTGACTCTACTGAAACCTATTGGGTCCTCTCATAAAAATAATACTACTTAGATTAGAATAGCATTCACAGAAATGTTCTAACATATAGTAGAATTGAAGTCTCTGGACTTGGGACAAGAGTCACTATAACTACCCTTATACCTCACTCTCTTGTCGCTAACCCCATAGGCCTTAACATAGAGCTGCTCAATAGTGCGGGTTTGATCAACAACATCATGAAAGGAACAACCCACAGAGACAATAAACTAGATCTCAATCTGCAACTAAAGTTTCAACCCACGAACAAAGCATAAAACTCTCCCCTCCTCAGTAGGTAGGATCATGGTAGTGTGGCAGGAGAGCTTATGAAACCTTACCTCATACTCTGGCACAATCATGGATCCCTTCTCCAACTTTGAGAACTGACCTCGGAGGTGATCCCTGACACTGGGGATGAACCTAGCCAATAAGTACTCAAAAAACTCAGTTCAAGTGACCGAGGGAGGTCCATCTGGTCTGGTCTCTAAGAAAGTACGCCACCATTGCCTGCCTAGCCTATCTAGTTGATACACAGTGAAGTTGGCTCCTCGTGACTCCACTAGGCCCGGAGGATGAAGCCGCTTCTAGCAAATAGTCAGAAACTCATGGGCATCCTCACCCATAGCTTGATAAAACTTCGAAGGTGAAAGTCTGAGAAATACTCTGAGCATCTTCTACTTCTTTAGTGGCATGGCTCTGGTCCAATTATGGTCTAGACACCCGTAAGTGGTACCTGGGCCTAAGGTGTCTCTGCTGAAGGCTAACTCTGTTGGCTTGATGCTGGTGTTGGTTCTTCAGCTGTAGATGAGGCCTGCTGCACACACCAGAGATCATTAACTGTGCAATAGTTGCCTGAACCTTTGGGGCCATAGCTGGTCTAGGTGGTGGATGAGTTGATTCAAGCCCCACTGGTTGAATTGGAACCCAAGATGCTTGGAGGGTTCATTGCTGGCTCTGAATACCTCTCTCTATATGGGGCTTGTGCTCCACCTCTGGCCGATAAGACATGTCGACCCCTACCTCAAGCCATCACGCACCGCATATGAGCCATCCTGTGAAAAGAGTAAAATAAGTGAGATTTCAAGAAACCAATAACACACACGCTACACGAAAGCGATACAAAAGAGGGAAATTCCTAAAGATACCTCGTAACCTTCAAAATATAGGATACATATGTCTTCACACTGATCTGTAGGACTCTACTAGGTATTAGCTCCATCCAAGTGAGACTGATGAACCTGGAGCTCTGATACAAACTTGTAGATGACCCAATTCCTCGAGTTATGACGACACCTACTATGACCCGCTAGTAGGTAAGGCAACCCATAACTCAGAACAACAAGTAATAAGTATAAGGGTAGAACTAAAATGAAATCAAACTAAACCACACAATTAAACAAAAGCAGAAGCAAACTAAAAACTATATACAAAAGATCCCTCAAAGAACCTGCAAGTCACAAGTACAAAGTTGTCTAAAAATAAGAGTACAAGTCCTAAAAGTGGACCCCAAGCAAAGCCGTCTCAAAAGTAAAAGACTAGCTACATAATATATAGAAGAAGACTAGAAAGTCCAGGACGCCAAGTGCTTATCCGCATCTCCGATCCCCAAAAGCTGTTGATGGCATGAAAAATCACCACCGAAAGCTTGTACTAGGACCTAGATCACGAAACACATGCAGAGTGTAGCATGAGTACAAAAACAAAGGTACTCAGAAGGCATCATAGGCCGACTGAGCAAGAAAGGTAAAGATAATATGAAAAGATAGAATCAATACACAAATACAGGTCAAAACGCATAAAAAAGAGAGCACATGAGCATACAGAAAGTAAATATAAGTACAACTAATCTAAACCTAACTAGACCCCTATAAGCCCAGTAGGTACACATAAAAACTTAGTATACTATAAGAAGAGTACCAAGAATCTGAACACAAAAAGTGAAAATTGGGATCCTAGCCCAAGTAACCACAGATACTCAACAATTCAGTCAACTCACAACCCAGCTAGTAAGAGTGACAAATCAAACTAGGTCGCCCAGCTAGCCAGTCCATTCCTAACCTTGCGAGAAAGAGTGACCCGGGGGCGTGTCGACTCTGAAGATGATATCAAATATCAAGGCCACCAGCCATCCACCCACTCCTAAGGGCGTAAGCGGATTAACGCTCAGTTTGCACCACTTCCAATTCTAGGTGCAAAGACGATCGTTATCTAGTATAAAGCCTAACAAAGAGTTGGGGTCGAACCCATAGGGAGGGGTATGTGTTCAAATTCAATTATGAAGTGCAAACGTGGTCTAATTAGTTATAAGAATAAAAATTATCGGAAACATACAAACAAGTCTAAAGGGGAACAACAAATTTAAGATTAGGAGATTGGTTTGTCAATTAACAGATAAAACAAGTATGAAAACAGGGGAAACAACAATATTAAAATGAATTCTCGAGATGTGATCGATTATAAGCTAATTATGCAATATGGGTAATTGACACTTAACAACAATTTGCTGAAACATTATGGGTAGGCTAGATCTTAAGGGCAACAGCTTTCTCTCGAACAACTATTATGATTCAAGCGATTTCTCTAGAACATCGACAAGCTTAACAAGTTAAACAACCCACAACCTTAATGTATCCACTCTCTTGAACTTGATAGGTAGAATTAGATTTAGGATTCACTCTCTCGAGCTGAACAACATCAACCTAATACCTACAATCATTAATCAAAAGCTTTGGTTCCAAAACCCCTCTCTCAAGAAAGCCAAGAACTCTATGCTAGATTACATTTGCAACTACAATCCATAAATTAAAACACAGCTAATGATTAAAGCCACATTAAAAAAACAAAATAATCATCAAACAACAATACTCATAAGCAAATTAGGCAAATAATCGCATGATTACACCCCAAGAATTGGGGTTTTAGCTACACATCATAAAAATAGAGAAACGATTACCAAATACATTAGCCATGATCTGGCTAAAGGTTCTCAAGTCTTTACATTGGTCCAAATTGAAGAAATTCAGAAAGCCACTTGCAAATCTTAAAGTTTGAGCCTCAAAAGTTTCAAAGTCTACAATGGAACTCAAAACTAAGAGAAAACTCTAACACTCTAACTTGGGGATCAAAATCTATACTCAATGATCTCCTGAAATTTGGTTTTAAATTTCAATTTATAGTTACCCAATTTTTGGCCTGAAAAGCCATTGGGCGGAGTAAGTCGGGCCTCACCGAACAGGTTGGCAATCCACCCTTTGCTCTAATCGATCGCCATTTTGTATTGGCCATTTGTCTTCTTGGTTCTGTGACTTTAGGCGATCAAGGTTACCATCGTAGAGTCGTTCGGGGATCCGCCGACTGCCCATTCCTGTCGCCAAGTTGGTTCTTCACTAGGGGTGGCACGCTGGAACTTTAGGTGAGCTAGAAGATCCACTCGATGGTTTGTCAAGTGGTCTTGGCGATCACCAGGATCATTTTTTCTCCACTCCTTCAGCTTGTTTGCTCCTTTTTGCCCGGTAGTGTCTTGCCTTGCTCCTTAGCCTTTAATGCTGCAAATCAACACTTTAACATCAGTTTAAAGCATAAATTAGGCATTTGAGGACACTAAAACCGTCAAAACAAGTCCCTAAAGGAGTCAAAATCTCAGACTCAACAACATCCCGAACTTAAACTTTTGCTTGTCGTCAAGTAAAACTCAAGATCAATCAGTTCAACAAGGATGTCTATAAACATTTGATGCTTATCGTGACCAACGACACTAACCTACGGTATGAGTGTCTACGACCGTCGATAGTGAAGTAACCCAACTAAAGGTTGTGGTCGTGTCCCAAGGGAGTGGTTTTTGAGAATTGATAGAAAAATAAAATTAAGCTCTAACTAGTCATAGCTAAAGACATTAACGGTTAAAAACATAGGAAATTAAAGGGGGCGACACAAAAGTGTCAAATATTGATTTGGGGGTTTTGTCGCAAGTAGTAAAAATAGCAAAAGTTAACAAGATAATCGAGTATGGGGAAATGTTCTTGGGGTGTGATCGCAATACAAGTTGAGATAAATCGCTGGGTACATGCTTTCAATAGAAAATTTGCAAGATAATAGTGACTAGGATAAGCTTTAAATGGAAATAAGTTCCCTTTCGGGCAACTTACCCCGTTTCAAATGGATTTCTCTCGGACACCCATTTGTCGCATGAAGACCAGCCTACGCCTTACCCCACTCACTCTCTCGAGCTGAGTGTTAGGATATGGGACTAGGGCTCACCCTCTCGGGCTGAACCTCATCTCGACACACTTCTTAGGCCATCAGTCTAGTGGTCTTGGTTTCGCGACCTCCCTCTCGGCAAGCCGAAAACACATGGGTGGTTTTGTATTTGCAACTACAAACCCATTAAATTAAACCACAACCATTAGGTGATATCACCATTAAAATACATCTACCCTATCAGCAAGCAAGGCCCAACAACAATATCAACACATATTTGCTAAATCGCACCCCAAGAATGGGTGTCTTTAGCCACACATCAAGAAATAACAAAATACTCCTAAAATGATACTAAAATCAAATAGTTATAAGAAATTAAACCTTGATTTAAGAAAAGGAAGAAGAATGGAGAAGACCCATTTCCAACTTGGGGAAGATGAAATCCTTCTCTCTTCAAGTCTCCCACAAAACCCTCTCCAAACTTGAGAGAAAATATCTAAAAATGTACTATTCTATTTTGAAAATTATAATAATGGTTCTGACTTTCTAAAATTAATAACAAGTTTAGTAGTTATAGATTTCAGAAAATAGCGCTAGCGGATCTTTCGGCGAAGTTAATTGTTGATGCCGAATGACTCGGCGAATCACCCTTCTTCTGTTTCATCACCGTTTCATGCCTGCCTTCAACATCTTCATGTTCTGGACCAGTGGGCGGTATAGTACTGCTTCACAGAACTATTCGGTGAAGCGCCGACTGCTCCTTTCATCGCCTTTTTGATCCCCTTCCTTCAGGGCTTAGCATACTGGAACAAAGGGCAGAGTCTGTCCTTTCGGCGAATTGCCAAAGGTTCTTGGCGATGTTCATGCTTCAGCTTCTTCGTTCTTTTCAGTCCTTTTGTTTCTTTTTGCGCCTAAGTGTCCATGCTTCCATTAAAATTCAAATACCTGAAACTTACGAGTTTTCATCAGATATTGAAACAAAATAAGCATTCGAGGACACTATTCTATCAAAATAAAGCCCTAAATGAGTCCAATTTGTGGACTCATCAATACCCCCAACTTAAACTTTTGCTTGTCCTCAAGCAAATTTGAGTTCAGCCATTCAAAAAGGGTGTCTCAACCAGTGCTACACAAGGCTTAATAATGAGTGCACACAACAAGACTCAATTTACTTATGCAAGGATTAATTGTGTACTCAAATATTCAAGTTGTGACACACCATTACCAAAGATTCTCATGCTCGAAGTACTTACTACTTGTACAGGTTCAAGCTCAACAAAAAGTATCTAAATGCCCTCACATGAAAAATGATTCCATATTCACAAACAGAGGTTAATCAATTCAAGATCAGGAATCCGATGCAACACTCACACTCAAAAAGAGGAACACAATGCATGTTTTCACCCATAGGTTTGCCCTTATTTTCCAATCGACTTTCGATTCGGTTTAGTCAAGATTAAAAAGGTCTTTCTAAGGCTTGTAATGGGATGAGTGCAAAGGTATGGGATGCTGTATTCTCAAGACATTCCCTTCTTTTCCTTTAACAATTTATTTTCTAGTGCTTCTAAGTCATCCTTTTTTTATTCTTCTCCATGGATTGCTTGAAACCCGATTCCCTTCGTACTTTATTCCACACACACACACATACACACATATATATATATTTCTTTTTTTGAATTGAATTGAAGGGGTTCCATTTTTATATAATACCATGGGTTAAGGGGGACTTTTCTTGCACTTCTTGACTTCTCCTTTTCCTTTTTCACCACACCCCCAACTTAGGCTTTTGGTCTAAGTTGGCTATTCGCTAAACCACAACTCAAGATGATTGTAGGTAGTGGTTCAAGTAAGGTCTAGGGTTCATCAAGGTTCTTCCAAAGAAAGGTAAGGCTAAAAAGGTGTTCAAAAGAGTTTCACACGCTCACGGGTGCGCCACAAAAGAGGTATATGTCAAAGTTGGCTCACACTCTTTAAAATTGCCTAAGATCATATCAAGAGGACACCTTTCTAAATCAATCAAACTAACAGGGCAAATTCTAGGTTTATTCATGCAAGTTTCAAAGCAAGCTAATCACACAAGGCATCAACACTTAAGTCAAACAAGACTACACACTTTCGCTAGTGTGCAACGATCATTACAAGAGAATCAATTCGATAAATGGCTAATCACAACGAGATGCAACGAGTTTACATATTTTCTATGCAACTTTATTTGGCCTCATCGTAGCCGTACATTCATGTTCGTTCAATTGAGAGAACTAATCAAGTCATCGGTATTGATCAAAATCGAGACTCAATTTTTTGCGAGAGAACAACCACATTCAACTCACAAAGGGTGGCAAAAATGTTTGAAAAATTCAATTGTTTTTGAAAGGGTCAAAATCATTTGCAATTAAAAATAAAAGAGAGCCATGGGCTCAAACATCCACAAAAAGCAATGTAAACACAATTTTAAACAAAACAACCCGAATATATACAAAACACGAATCACAAATAGCACACAAAAGGTGAGCCTCACCCCACCACAAATAAAAGCATTTGTCCTCAAATGCAATTAATAAATATCCAAAGATTTGAAAGATAACTAAGAACAGAGAGGGAGGTAAAGAGGGGATCCTGGCTATGCGATTGCTCCATCTGTCATGGCATCAGTATTCGGAGTGACCACCAGAAGGGCCAGCTCCACTGGATCCCGCAGTAGGAGACTTTGCTAAGGAAGCTTGCACAACAACATTTATCATGATTTCTTCAATCTAGGCTATGTCATCCGCTGTAGCTTCCTCAAATATCTCTTCATCAGTTTATGCCTCCGATTCAAGATCAACTATATGCTCCATTCCATCTCCATGTCTTGTGGCATTCTGAGGCTTTTCGGGCGCATCTGGAACTTCCACTCTTCCAAAGATCATGGATATATCAGTGGACTTTAGGTAGTCCACATCTTTCTTCAGCTCTGCAATGGTGGCCTTTACGGCTGTTACTTCCTCTGTGGCTCCTTGATCGTGCTCATACACTAACATCCAGGCCTCTAGATGATCAATAGTAGTGCTCAGTGGTCTCACAACATTGTCGAGGGCAACCTAAATCATGCCTGGAATGGAGCTCTCTATGTTGGTGGCCCAACAATTAGAAGTTTGGGCAAGCTATCCCATTCAGATCAAGGATGCTTGAGTGATCGGTTCACAGAGGGCAACAACAACTGAAGGTTTGGGTGGTAATAAAGCAACAGAGGAACCTGTAGAGTCAAAAGGAGTGGTAATGACATCAGATATACCTGAAGGCCTAGGGGCCGGAGTAGGCAAAGATGCCTCTGCAGGTATAGATCTAGTGGTCACAACTTCCTTCTGTTTCTTTTCTGCCTGGTCCTTAAGGTATTCGACTTCGATCTTTCGAATACTGGTGGAGGCGGTGGCAGCCAATTCCACATCCTTCGTTGCAACTCCAGGCACCCGAGCTCTTTTGCATAATTCAGTGATTAATACCGGGAAATGGAGAGATGTCTAGACCTGCTTTGCACGCATATGTATTTCAAAGGAAATGATCTTCCAAAGATTTATCCTGGATTTTTCCATGATGCATCCAATACAAGCTGCCTTAGCATGACGAAGAATTGATTCATTATATGATGGCATAACCGTGTTGCTGATGAATCCGAACCAGTACCGTGCAACTATGTTCAGATTTTTCTTCTCAATTGGAACTCCTTCTGCTAACTATGTTGGAGCATTATCATCTTAGACTAGTGGGGCTAACTACCTTTTCATTGCATCCATCTTTTGTGTCCTGATCAAGTGTTGGCAGTGGTCATTAATCTTATCGGACATTCCCAAAGCTATGCTGATAGTTTCACTGTCACAGGCTTCCTTCCTTCCTCTGACAACAACGTGGTCAACTACTTTAAAAGATGAGACTAGCCTTTTCCGTTGAGGTACTAATGCACTGTATGCATCATAAAACTCTCTAACCCAACTTGGTATGTAAGAGTTGCAATGTCTTGTGAAGATTTGGAATTTTTGATATTTCAAGCACTCCATCACTTCTGGATACCTATCAATAACCCCATTTATGGAAAGTCGTTTCTCCTCAATGATCGTCCTCAAACCATCCGCTTTTGATCTATTCATTGATCCATTTTTGGGGCCTTGTACTGGATGTGCCAGCACTAATGCTTGCCCTGGAGCTGGAGGAGTTGGAGTGGTGGATTGACTATCTCTGATCCGATATGGATCATGTATCCTTTTGGATCGTAACTCAGCCCTCCTTGCCTCTGTCTGGTAATCTTCGTCAGAATCTGTACTCTCACTGTTATATGTGGGTGGCTCGGTAGTGTAGAAGCCTGTGCTATCAGAGCTTGCATCAGATAATTCGAGGGCTTTGCCCTTTCCCTTGTTTTTTGAAGTTGTGGTAGCCTTGCCGCTGGGTGGAGGTGTATTTTCTCTGATTACAATTCCTTTCTCCTTCCCTCTAGTCGGCTATTTGGCCATATCTGCGAAACGTTAGAGAGAGAATAGTGAGTAATTACATTGTAGCATAAAAGTTCAGACAGACTCGTCGATCTAATCAGCGAATTGCCAAACCTCTTTTGCGATCATAAGTATGTCCGCTGAAAGTTACAGAACCCACAACACTTAAGATAAGAGTTTAAAGACGATTTAGGTCTAGGGGGTGAACCACTGAGTGATTCGGCGAGCTCAACTCAGCTCGCCGACTGACTTATCGTGCCTGAGATTCAACTCACTTTTCAAAATTGATTGCACAACCCTCAAAAGCAAAATTAAACCAAGCATTAATGAAATTTAGCCCAGAACCATAGCACCAAACCATGGTCAACACCCATTATGCATAGTTTTCCACATTTAGATTCAAAGTAAGTAGAGTGAAAAAGGAAGTCGAACACTAAAAGCAAATAGGCCCCAACTTACAAAACAAAAGCAGGTACTCGAAAATGTCTACTCATATTAGAGAGATCTAACACGCATTAGTGGACTCCTAGGTTGCAGATGAGGTCTATCTTTTTGAGAACGAACGAAGGGTTTTCAGAAACTAACCTTTTCGCTGAGTAAACAAAGTTGTAATGCTAGGCAGCAACGAAAATCTGAGTTCCAAGCTCTAATCATCTACTAAAATACTAATTTAAAGTAAGAAAATGTAAATTACTACCTTGGTGTGAAGTTATGGAGTTTGAAAGTGAGAAAGAATGAAAAAGTGTGACTATTGGCCATATACGTTGTTCAATTTGTGTCCATTCGGCGACGTTAGTCGCACTCGCCAACCTACTCGGCGATTCACCGAGTGGTCATTTATCCAACCCTTTCTTCAGAAATCTTTAGTTTTCAGTGGGTGAATTCGGCGGTCTGCATCGAGATCGCCAAACTTGTTATCAATGCGCCGAGTTGCTTTTCGAGTTCGCCGAGTTTTACAGGCTCTGTACGACTCTCGTATTGAGCCAAATGGCGGATCCAGTCAGGCTCGCAGACCTATTTGGCGACTCGTGAAATGGACTTTTTGCTCGCCAACCTGAAATTTTCCACATTTTCCTCATTTTAACCTGCAACACAACACACCATTATTCATAAAAGTTAAACGTTTAAGACATTGGGTTGCCTACCAAGAAGTGCCTTATTTACTGTCGTGGCACGACGCAAATCTTTGCTCAAGTTTCGTTATTGGGGTTGGCCAGGTCCTCATTAGGCCACCCCCTGTTTCTCTGCTGATGGAGTTGAGGCAACGCATTACTCATCAGGTCCTCGAGCAGTTGGACAGCTTTGGAATGAGACCAAATCATCCGCTTCATTCCTTCAATGTCTTCCTTCATTCCTTTCAGTTCTCTATCTTGCTCAGTCACCTTGTGGAGAATGATTGAGAGCATTCCCTCAAGGCGTTTAGCCTCATTGTCCTTAAGACTTCTTCACTCATGAGGAAGGATGTATTTATCCTTCATCTTACACTGGATTTCGATCTTCACCATCTTTTTAGCCAACTCATCCATCTGAGTCATTAGGGCGGCCAACATGAAGTCCTTTTCTACTTCTTGGTTCGTTTCAACCATTTGATTAAGCAGTTGGGCTGCTATCACATATGGCTGTTTCACAATGCCTCCCGGAATGAGTTGGTCGACCAACCTCTTGTTTCCAGGACCAAGACTTCTGTAGAAACAGTCAAAGAGAGCTATGCTGGGAATGTCATGATTTGGGCATTGATTGATCAGTTCATTAAACCTTTCCCATGAATTGTGGATCCGTTCACCCTCCAATTGCTTGAAGGTGAGGATGCGCTCCCGGAATATCATTACCTCTAATGGAAGAAACTCTATTAGCTCCCGAGTGTTGCTGGCCATACTCATTTCCTCTGCTTCAATATAGACAAGATAACAAAACTACAAGTTAAGTTAGTAAACTACGACTAGGAAGAACAAAAATTCTACTAATCTAAAAATTCTCAAATAACACCACTTCCTGGCAGCAGTGCCATTTTGATGCTTATCGTGACCAACGACACTAACCTACTGTATGAGTGTCTACAATCGTCAATAGTATAGTAACCCAACTAAAGGTTGGGGTCGTGTCCCATGGGAATGGTTTTGAGAATTGATAGAAAAATAAAATTAAGCTCTAACTAGTCATAGCTAAAGACATTAATGATTAAAAACATAGTAAATTAAAGGGGGCGACACAAAAGTGTCAAATATTGATTTGGGGGTTTTGTCGCAAGTAGTAAAGATAGCAAAAGTTAACAAGATAATCGAGTATGGGGAAATGTTCTTAGGGTGTGACCACAATACAAGTTGAGATAAATCGCTGGGTACATCCTTTCAATAGAAAATTTGCAAGATAATAGTGACTAGGCTAAGCTTTAGATGGAAATAAGTTCCCTCTCGGGCAACTTATCCCGTTTCAAATGGGTTCCTCTCGGACACCCATTTTCCGCATGAAGACCAGCCTACGCCTTACCCCACTCACTCTCTCGAGCTGAGTGTTAGGATATGGGACTAGGGCTCACCCTCTCAGGCTAAAACCTCATGTTGACCTACTCCTTAGGTCATTAGTCTAGTGGTCTTGGTTTCGCGACCTCCCTCTCGGCTAGCCGAAAACACATGGGTGGTTTTGTATTTGCAACTACAAACCCATTAAATTAAACCACAACCACTAGGTGAAATCACCATTAAAATACATCTACCTTATTAGCAAGCAAGATCGAACAACAATATCAACACATATTTGCTAAATCACACCCCAAGAACGGGGGTTTTTAGCCTCACATCAAGAAATAACAAAATACACCTAAAATTATACTAAAATCAAATGGGTATAAGAAATAAAACCTTGATTTAAGAAAAGGAAGAAGAATGGAGAAAACCCACTTCCAACTTGGGGAAGATGAAATCCTTCTCTCTTCAAGTCTCCCACAAAACCCTCTCCAAACTTGAGAGAAAATATCTAAAAATGTACTATTCTATTCTAAAAATTATAATAATGGTTCCGACTTTCTAAAATTAATAACAATTTTAGTATTTGTAGACTTTAGAAAATAGCGCTAGCGGATCTTTCAGCGAAGTTAGTCAATGCCGCCGAATGACTCGGCGACTCGCCCTTCTTCTGTTTCATCGTCGTTTCATGCTTGCCTTTAGTATCTTCACTTTCTGGACCATTGGGCGGTATAGTACTGCTTCACGAAACTATTTGGCGAAGCGCCGACTGCTCCTTTCATCGCCTTTTTGATCCCCTTCCTTCAGGGCTTAGCATACTGGAACAAAGGGCAGAGTCTGTCCTTTCGGCGAATTGCCAAAGGTTCTTGGCGATGTTCATGCTTCAGCTTCTTCGTTCTTTTCAGCCCTTTTGTTTCTTTTTGCGCCTAAGTGTCCATGCTTCCATTAAAATTCAAATACCTGAAACTTACGAGTTTTCATCAGATATTGAGACAAAATAAGCATTCGAGGACACTATTCTATCAAAATAAAGCCCTAAATGAGTCCAATTTGTGGACTCATCAACATTGTTGCTTAAGATTCAACAAAAATGTACACACAAGGTTCAAACTACACATACAATGCTCAAATGTGCACTCAAAGATTCAAATTGTGACTCACCATTATCAAGTGTACTCAAGCTCACAATGCTTGCTTCAAATGCAAGTTCAAGCTCAACAAAAGTACTCAAATTCCCTCACAACAAAGATGATTCCATAATCACACAAAATTTCTCATAGATTTAAAGTCCCGGAATCACATACAACTCTCACACTCACAAAGATAAACACATGCATGACTCCACCCATAGGCTTGCCCCTATTTTCCAATCAACATTCGTTTTAGCTCACTAAAGATCACAAAGGTCTTTTTAAGGCTTGTAACGGGGTTGAGTATAAAGGTATGATCATTTAGGCTTAGTGGCTTCTACCTTCATGAAGTATAGCCTGATAATCACTCTTTCTTCCTCTCTTTCACATTTAAACATGTTCAAATTCTACCCCATTATTCAACTCAACATGAATTGTGGGATACCCCATTATTCTTCATTCTTTTCACACACTTTATTTCACAACTTTTTCTCTTTTTTCAATCGTTTTGTTTTCTTTCTTCTCATTCTATTTTTTTTTTTTATATATGGAGGGGTTCCATATTTTTCAAAACAATCCATCAAAGGGGAAATCTTTACACTTCTTCACTTTCCTTCTTTTTCACCACACCCCCAACTTAGGCTTTTGGCCTAAGTTGGCTATTCAAACATACCAATACGTCATGAAGGTTATGGGTGATGGGATAAAGAGGTCAAAGTTGCTCAAGTTTCTTCCAAGAAAAGGATAGGCTCAAAAGGTGCGAAGCAAGGTTCACACATCTCACAAGGTTTGCCACAAAGAGATATATTGTCAAATTGGCTCACTCTCCAAAAATTCCAGCCAAGATTATTTCAATTGCTTGCTCCACTCAATCAATTGGACCAATGGGGCCAATTCTAGGTGTCATCAGGCACAATGTTCAAGACAACCTCACCATACAAGGCATTGGTACCATTATCAAACAAGACTCCACACTTTCTAGCTAGCGTGCAATGTTCATCCCAAGAGACTCATTCAACAACCGGCTAGTCACAACGAGATGCTAAAAGTTCACATATTGCCTATGTAACTTAGTTTGCCTTATCGTAGCCGCACATTGAGTTCGTTCAATTAAGAGCACTATTCGAGTCATCGGTATCGACCACAACCGACACTCAAATTTGCACAAGAACAACCACCATCACACACAAAAGAGGTGGCAAAATTTTAAAACTTAGTTCAAAACCATTTTCATATCAAAACAATGGGCCATAATTCCACAAACAAGATATATATATATATATATATATATATATATATATATATGTAACTCAATAAGCTCAATATTCACATCACAAATCATAATATTCACAAAATAACCCAAAGGAGGTGGGTATGGAAATACCTCATCCTATCAACAAAAAAATGTAGTTGTCCTCAAATGCAAATAAAACATAACAGTCAATAAGATAACAGAGAAGGAGGTAACAATAATCATCTTGCTAGGCTAAGCCTGGGTGAAGTCTGCATATTAGTCACTCCATCTGTCAGGGCATCAGTGCCCGGTGTCTCAACTATCAGGACTCCCACTGTCTGGGCATCAGTGCTCGGTGTCTCAGCATCCTTGGCTCCACTGGAGCCTAACATAGAAGTATCTTGAAGTGATGCCTGTCTCGCAGTCTCGAACATAGCACCTTCCAAGTCAGCCAGGTCCTCATAGATAGCCTCCTCACGAACACCAAGCTGCTCCTCATCAGTTTTTGCCTTAGACTCTACAACAACATCATCACCTCTAAGCTTATCTCCAGTGGTAGCCAGAGGTACATCAGAATAAGCTGGAACATCGGTGCTTGGGCCATCTAGGATTTCTACCGTCCCAAACAATAAAGTAAAATCAGTGGACTTCAGTTGGTCCACATCCTTCCTCAACCCAGAGATATCGGCCTGCAAGGTCATCACAACATCAATGGCTCCTTAGCCCTTCTCACACTCCCCATACTATCACCGTCAAAGCATCAATGTCATACTTGTGGCTATCAATATCAGCTCTGAAGGGTGTCAAAGTAGCAGTAATGGCCCTTTTGATCATCCTAGGTATAGCGGCCTCTAACCGGGAGGCCCTCACATAGGAAGATTGGGCTAGATGGTCCATTTTGAATAACATCACCTGGGTGATCGGAGTTCGGGGAGCAAAAGTACCACCAGCAGAAGATCTAGGGGGAAGAGGTGCATCAGAAGTGTCTGGAGTATCAGAAGGAGTGGAGCTAGAATTATCTAAAGGCCCAGTGGCCGGAGTAGGAATGCTTGACTCTGAAGGTATCATATCAATGTCAACCTCCGGGGATGTGTCCACCAGGGATATGTCCACCGGGCTACCCTCTTCCTATCAGCTTCGTCCCGCGTGTACTCGGCTCTATATGCTGGATTTTGGCAGAAGATGTGGGTGTAACCTCTACATCCCTTTTCTCATCTCATGGAACTCAGGCCTGTCGACACAACTCAGTGATCAACACCAGAAATGGGAGAGACGTTTGGCACTGCTTAGCCCTCATGGACATCTCCTGATCAATAATCAAACCAAAATTGAGCCTCTTCCTAGCAATGATAGACCCAAGACAAGCCGCCTTTGGGTGGCGGAGGATACGCTCGTTCTGGGACGGCATGATCACGTTGCTGATATATGTAAACCAATATCTAGCTGCCACATTAGGATCCTTCTTCTTTATCGGCGTTCTAGTCTCAATCCACCTCGGGGTGATTTTTGAAAAAAGAGGTTCCAGCCAACCTTTTAGGTCATCTAAAGTCTGTGTCTTGATCATACTCTGGTAGTCATGCGTAAAATCGGTAGCACACTCAAACACAACATTTATATCATCTCTGCTGCATTTAACCTTCTTTCCTCGGACCACCACAAAGTCCATCGGCTTGAAGGCACTAGCCTTCTTTTTCCCTTGAGGCACCAAGTAATTGTAAGAAAAGTAGAACTCCCGGAACCAACTAGTAATGTATGGGACATGGGGATTGGTGAAGACCTCAAATCTGTGGAACTTGAGAGTGTCCCACACTGCTGGATGTCTATCCACCACACCATATGTGGACAATCTCTTCTCCTCTAATATGGTCCTCAATCCCTTAGCCTTTAGTCTATTGCGTGACCGGGGAGGAGGACCCTGTACTGGTGGCACCGGGACCACAGTCTATGATGGAGCTGGAGGATGAGAAGTCGGAGGCACCAGGATCCTAGACGGATCATTCATCCCCTTGGAGCTCTGCTCTACTCTCCAAGACTGTAACAATTGGTTATCCTCAGGCTTAGAGATGGAAGCCTGAGAATTCTATGAGTCCCTCTCGTTGTCTGATGAGGTGAGGTGTGTCTTGTAGACTCCCTCACTATCGAAGCTGGCCTCCGGTGTCTCAACCATGGGCGCCTTGCCCTTGCCTTTGCCTTTCTTTGTAGGGAGTTTGGTCGCCTTTTCTCGGGATGCAGCCGCATCCTCATTAATAGTTATTCCTCGTGCCCGCTTCTGGGATGACATCTCTCTTCCAGAAACTTTGGGTCTAGCCTTTTGAGCAAACAACATAGAAAAACGTTAGAAAAAGTGCAGAAAATAAGTTGCAGAAAGACTCGCCGAACTGGTCGGCAAGCTATATCAGGCTCGCCGAAAGTTCCACAACAAAATTTCAAAAATTCAAAGCTAGTTGGTGATGTCCAGGACCATTTGGCGGATCACCGACACCAATCGGCAAACTAAAGGTAGTTTGCCGAAAGTTACAGTGCATTTTAAGGAATTAGGGGTGCAGAAGGGCGATCAAGAAGTACTTTCAGCGAGTCGCCGAGTGAACTCAGCGAGCTCAGGGAATAAAAACTCAACATTAAGGAAATTAATGGCGATCTAGGAGGTGTTTGGAGAACCACCAAACCACTCGGTGAGCTCGACTCAGCTTGCCAAACGGCCCAACGTGCCAACTTTCACCCCTTACTTCAAAATCAAGCCCGCAGCCCCTGAAATCAAATTAAACACTTACACTATGAAATTAATGCAAGACCCATACTACCCATCCCTCAGGGTACTCAGACTTCCCCCGATTTGGCCAAAATTGGTCATTTGACGTGTTTTGCCCTTAAGAATGACGTCAACCGCTCCATCATTGGGCAAAATATGACATTTAGCACAATATGGGGTTACTCAGACTTCACCCCGCTAGACCCAACACATTTTTAACACAGCCCAATAATTTCAATTTGATTTAAACAAGCAACGACATGGGAATCAACCATTTACAAACAAATAGGTACTAATTCAATTAATTACGGGCAATCCAACAATTAAACAATGATTAAACCATAGTACCCAACAATCATTGACAACACATTAACGATTGCTTTCGATTTAAACCACAAATAGAGTTCGGGGTTCGGAAAACCAACCTTTATGCCAAAAAAATAGTTGACAAGCTAGGCGGCAAAGAATCCAAAAGTAAACCGAGCAAAGATCCCAAGTAACACGAGAATAAAAACCTAAAGTACGAGAATCTAATATTCGGTGAGAAAGTAAGAGAGTTAAAAAGTTGGAAAGTGAAAGGATTTTGAAATTTTAAACCGTTTGCCCTTCAAAACCTTTCGGTTTGCGCTTCATTCGGCGGTATATGTCATGCCCACTGAACCACTTGGCGATGCGTCGAGTAGTATTTTGATTCGCTGAGTTTTTCAGAGTTGCCAGTAATTTGGGGGTTCAAACGGTGGACAAAGTCGGGCTCTCAGACTGGGCCTTTAGCTCGCCGAGTTGTACAGAGTTCCCCATCAAGCTAGGTGGTTCTAATGTCAGTCCAAGTCAGGGCTTGCCGACCTCTTCGGTGATTTGCCGACTGGATTTTGGCTTGCCAAATTGCCCATTTCCTAACACTTTTCACTTTTAAACCTGCAAAATCAACACCCGTTATTCAAAAACAAAATTTAAAAACAACAAAGACTTGGGCTGCCTCCCAAGAAGTGCCTTATTTAATGTCGTGGCACGATGGAAATACCCATTCAAGCTTCATTTTTAGGGTTTGCCATTGTATCACTAGGCAACCCTCCTTTTGGTCTTGGATTTAAATCAGTCGAGATTTGACCCATTCGTGTCTCCAGTTGCTTAATAGAGACTGAGTGAGAAGTCACCGTCTGATTGAGAGTTGAGACATCTGCCTTCATCTCTTTCAACACTTTGTCCGACCCTTCAACTTTGTTGAGAATGAGTGCAAGCATGTCTTTTGTACGGATGTTCTCCGGGTCAACTCTTTGCTCTTTGGGCTTTTTGCGTTCATGAGATGGGACATATCTTTCCTTTTCACCATCCCTTTCCTTACAAGTAGCATTATGATCACGCCATTCCCTATCACGATCTCTCCATCCATCATCCCTATTCCAACCCGGATTTCCACTCAGCCTTGGGTAATTTGAGAGAAATCCTCCTCCTTGATTAGCAAGGAAGTTCACTTCCTCATTGTACAACGCTTCAAATTGTGCTTATTCGAGGTTTACTCTACCAACAACCACAACATTTACACTTTTGAAACCACTACCCATCACATTTTTCGCCAATAGATCCAGCTGGGTCATCATTTTGGCCATGATTTGGTCTCTCTTTTGATCCTTCTCGATCTTCTCTTTTGTCATCCTAAATGTGAGAGGAGAGACTTGGTCTTCACGAGTGTACCATTCCCTATTGATCTTGGTCATGCCATTAAGGATTTGAGATGGAGTCGGGCATTAAAGTACCGACTTCTTAAATATCAGCCACGTCTCATGGATTGGTTCACCTTCCAAGCATTTGTTACCTTGAATGCTATCTCTGAGCATCATTATTTTCGATGGGGGAAAGAATCTCACAGAGAATGCTGTGGTAAGTTCATCCCAAAAGGTGATGGAGTCCCTCGGTAATTCAGCCAACCATTTGGTAGCTTCACCCATCAAAGAGAATGGGAACAACCTAAGATAGACTAATTCTTGTGATATGTTTTTGAATGAGAACGAACTACAAACATCCACGAAGTTCCAAATACGCTCATGGGGGTCTTCATGGGCCAGCCCTCAATATAATCCCTTCATTTCGAGGAGCTGTAGCATCGTGCTTGTAACATGGAAGACAACATTACCCTCAACAGGAGGAAGACGTATTGCACCCACACCACCCAATTGAATTGGGTCATTCACATCATTTAGATTTATTGTCTTGGTGGCCCACTTGGCTACCATTACATCTGTTCACGCTCATCTCTTCCTCTGTTCAGCACAAACAACACAAACACAAACCAAAGTCAGTCGATTCAATTACAACCAAAAAGATCACAATTCAACTTCAATAATAGAATTCTAAACAACACCACTCCCAAGCAGCGGAGCCATTTTGATTAATGCTCAGTATACACTACTTCCAATTCTAGGTGCAAAGACATTCGTTATCTAGTATAAAACCCAACAAAGAGTTGGGGTCGAACCCATAGGGAACGGTACGTGTTCGAATTCAATTATGAAGTGCAAACGTGGTCCAATCAGTTATAGGAATAAAAATTATCGAAAACATACAAACAAGTTTAAGGGGCCACAACAAAAGTCAGATGGGGGATTGGTTTGTCAATTAACAGCTAAAATAAGTACGGAAACAGGGGAAACAACAATATTAAGAAGAATTCTTGGGATGTGATAGATTATAAGCTAATTATGCAATATGGGTAATTGACACTTAACAACAATTTGCTGAAAAATTGTGGGTAGGCTGGACTTTAAGTGCAACAACTTTCTCTCGAACAACTATTACGATTCATGAGATTTCTCTGGAACATCGACAAGCTTAACTAGCTAAAGAACCCACAACCTTAATGTATCCACTCTTTTGAGCTAGATAGGTAGAATTGGATTTAAGATTCACTCTCGAGCTGAACCCACATAAACCCAATACCTACAATCATTAATCAAAAACTTTGGTTCCAAAACCCCTCTCTCAAGCAAGCCAAGAACTCTACGCTAGAATTGCATTTGCAACTACAATCCATAGATTAAAACACAACTAATGATGAAACCTAATGAGTCCACGATTTGGACTCATTTAGGGCTTTATTTTAATGGATTTAGTGCCCTCAAATGCATATTTTGTCTCAATAACTGATGTAAATACTTGAATTTCAGGTATTTGAACTTAGGGACAAAGCATGGAAACTATGGAGTAAAAAAGGAACAAGGCAGCTGAAAAAATGAAGAAAAGAAGGCCTGAGGATAGATTAAACCATTGGGCGAGTCACCGAATGGCCTTAGTCTCTCCCAATGTTCTAGTGTGCCAAGCCCTGAAGGACAAAATCAAATAGGCGACAGAAAAGGAGCAGTCGGCGAGTTGCCGAACAGTTCCATGAGGCAGTGCCATATCGCCCAAAGTTACAGAGCTTGAAGTTGCTGAAAGACAATGCAGAAAGGCGATGAACTAGACCAAAGGGTGGATCGCCAAGTGGATCAGCGTTCCCGACTAACTGCGCCGAGCAATCTTTCGCAGCACACTTTTTGACAACTATAAATACCTGTTTGAATTTTTAGTTTAGTATCAAGTTTTATATTTTCAGAAACCAGTTTTTTAGAATTACTCATTTTTAGAACTTAGTTTTTGGGAGACAATTTTCCTTAGCTTTTGAAGATTCGAAGACTTCCAATTCCAAGAAATTGGAAGTGGATGTTGAAGATTCTTTATCGTAGACCTGTTTCAAGTGAATATAAATCGGACCTAGTTGATTGTCATGCAATTTGGTTTCGATTTCTTCCCTTTTACTAAGTCTAGCTAAAACCCCAATTCTTGGGGTGTGATTTTGTGAATATGGGTTGAATTTACTGCTGGGTATTGCTAATTGATTGTTTATTCGCTGTTTAGAGGTGATTTCGTTCAGTAGTTGTATTTGAATTAAATGGGGTTGTAGTTGCAAATACAATTTTATCTTCATGTTTTTGACTTGCTCGAGAGAGAAGTTTTATAACCAAAACTACTGAATCGATAGTCTATGGTTATTGGGTTGTCGTGGATTCAGCTCGAGAGAGTGAATCCTAAACCCTCTCTCACACATTCTGCTCGAGAGAGTGAATGGACTAAGGCGAAGGCTGTACTTCATTGTCGCTTATTGGTGTTCGAGAGAAACCGATTTGATTTGGGGTAAATTGTTCGAGAGAAAATTTACCCCCACTAAAGTCTAGCCTAGTTACCAATTTGCAGCAAGTTACTATCAATAGCATTTATCCAGTTGCGTATTTTAGCCTATATTCCTTTCATATCC
This sequence comes from Solanum acaule, assembly GCA_036250505.1. NCBI lineage: Eukaryota > Viridiplantae > Streptophyta > Magnoliopsida > Solanales > Solanaceae > Solanum > Solanum acaule. The sequence continues at coordinate 43,294 of JAJOOR010001234.1, forward strand.
CAAGAATCCCGTCTCCATATTTGCACTTTCAATTTTGTTGTCATTTTAGTTGATAATTGCTTACAAAACCCCCTTCGATAATTGACACTTGTGTCACCCTTTTTAATTTATCATGTTTTTACTTGTTAATGTCTATAACTATAATTAACTTGAACCACCTTCGATAATTGACACTTGTGTCACCCTGTGGGAACAATCCCATCCCTTGGTTGGGTTATATTACTATTGAACGACCATGAACGCTTAGTATTGGATGAAGCGCCCGGATACGTCAAGTCAAAATGGTGCCGCTGCTGGGGAGTGGTGCTAATTTAGAATTTCTAGTTAAGTCAAACTTTTCTCTTGTTAGTGATAGCTCTACTTAATTTTTAGTTTTGTTTTACTTGTTTGTGTTGTAAACAGGAAGTATGAGCATAAACGACAGCAATGGCAGCCAAGTAGGCCATCAAGATGACATCAGAAATCTCAACGATGTCAACGAGCCTCATGCTAATGACCCCCATCTCATGGGATGTATTGGTGCCATTCGCTTACCTCCGGCCGAAAGGAATGCGGTGTTCCACATCACGAGTACTATGTTGCAACTAAAAGGGCTTTTCAACGCTTTGGCTCATGAGGATCCCCATGAGGACATTAGAAACTTCGTGGATGTATGCGAACCGTTATCTTTCAAGAATATCTCCCAAGAATCGGTCCAGTTGAGGTTGTTCCCGTTCTCTTTGATGGGAGTGGTGTGCAAGTGGCTGGCTGAATTTCCACGTGAATCAATCACTTCGTGGGAGGAGTTGGTCACCGCATTTCAAGTGCAATTTTTCCCTCTCTCAAAGATGATGACTCTTCGGGACAGCATTCAGAGCTTCAAGTATCTAGAAGGCAAGCCTATTAATGAAACTTGGCTGCGATTCAAAAAGTTGGTGCTTCAATGCCCAACCCATGCCTTGCTTGATAACATGTTGTTGCAATATTTTTACCGGAGTCTGGATTCGGTAAATAAGGGTGTTGCTGACCAACTCTCTCCAGGAGGTTTGATGCAGCAACCTTATGTGATAGCTGCTCAGCTATTGGATGGCATGACTACTATAAACAGGGAGTGGTGTACCCGTGAAGACCAGGTCTCCCCTCTCACGTTCAAGTTAACTAAGGAACAAATGGAGAAGGACCAAGAGAGGGACCAAAACATGGCCAAGATCATGACACAACTTGATATTTTGTCTAAAAATGTCATGGAAGCTGGTGCTCGAAGTGTCAATGTCGTGGGTGTCGGGTGTGCTAATCCGGATGAGTCTAAGTTTGAAGCCTTGTATAATGAGGAGGTAAATTTCCTAGCTAACCAATGAGGTGACTATCGTTCAAACTACCCGAGGCAGGGTGGTAACCAAGGTTGGGCTAGGGATAGAGATTGGAAAGATCGAGATTGTGAATGGAGGGACCGTAATTCGAATTGGAAAGGTGGTCGGTCTGAGGATATGCTCTCTCATATCCTCAACAAAGTTGAAGGGTCAAACAAGATTTTAAAAGAAATGAAATAAGATGTGTCTACCCTTTGCCAGACCGTCACCTCCCATACAGTGTCGATCAAGCAGGTGGAGACCCAAATGGATCATATATCGTCTCATCTCAACCCGAGACAGCATGGGGGTTTGCCTAGTGATACTATGGCTAACCTCAAGAATGAAGTTTGAAGGTGGAATTGCGTCGTGCCATGACTTTAACTAAGGCGCTGCTTGGGAGGCAACCCAAGACCCTTTATTGCTTTATTTTGCTTTGATAAAATAATGGTGTGTTGATTGTGTAAGTGGAAGCATGGAAAGTGTTCAGAAAGTACAGGTTGATGAGCATCAGGTCCATTGAGTGAATCGTCGAAGAGATCGGCGACCCCGACCCAAACCGCAGTCAGACTCAAGAAAATTTTACATTGGAGTCTGTAAAACTTAGCGAGCCTAGAAAATTATTGGCGAATCGCCGACCACGTCGGCGACCCCGATGGAGACCGCCGTTTGAACCCCCACAATAACTGGAGGTCCTGTAAAATTCGGCGAGGAAAATGACTACTCAGCGTGTCGCCGAGTAGCTCGGCGAGAATGACTAATTTCGCCGAATAGGCGTGAACTAGACGGTTTTTCAGGCCAAAGGTTTCAAAGTTTGAAATTCATTTATTTTCCCTCACTTTTTATCTTCCCAAACTCACACCCGCACTTTAGTTTCTAAATTTCTTGCATTTTTAGAGTATTTTAGTCACTGATTGGTGCTCGGATTGTGGATTACTTTGCCGCCTAGCATCTCAATCTTTATTAATCAACATCAAAGGTTGGTTTTCTGAACCCTAAGATTATTTTATCAAAATTGTATTCATTTGCAATGATCTTATCCTATTGTCGTGTGCTGGGCCTCTTTGATAGAATTAGTATGTTTGAATGCCTGATATAATTTGATAATCTTGCCCATAATATTTTGATTGCCGAAATCCGATAGTCTTGTGCTTAAAATGAATTAATTTTCATGGGTTTATGCTTGGGTGTCATGGGATGTATTTTAATTTCACTAGAGCATCTATTGAATTTGTTTTTGGGGGTTGCGGGTTGAATTCGAGAAGTTGGGTTGAAAATAGACACATTGGGTCATTTGGCGAGCTGGGTCGAGCTCGCTGAACCACTCAGCGGTTCACCTACTATCTCTATTTTGCAGACATGACTACATCAAAAGCAGCTGAAAGAATAATACCAGCCCAAGAGAAGACTAAGGGGATTACGATAAATGAGGAAGCAACTAAACCAGAGGCAAAGCTACGAAACTTCCCACAACAGGTGGAAAAGGCAAGGGCAAGAGGTCCACTTCTAACAGGAAGACCACTATCAGAGATCCTCATGTTCCTTCATGGGCCCGGGGATTCTGTGCAGCTGTACATGTCTTTCTGGAGGACTCGCAAGTGACAGCCCCTAGTGGATCTGGCACTGTAGTTCTTCCTGAGGTGACCCGAGTACTGATGCTCAGACTCAGAGTGATGCATCGGACACTGATGCCCAAATAGATGGAGCGACTGTGTAGACATGACCCTCTCTTTACCTCCATCTCTACTCTACTTTATTTTGACTTGTGGATGTTTTTATTCGCATTTGATGACAAATGTTTTTATTTGTGGTGGGGTGAGGCCTATCTTTTGTGACTCCGTTTTGTTTATATATTTGGGTTGAAATCTATAATTGTGTGGACACTGCTTTTTGTGGATGTTTGAGTGTGTGGCTCCTCGTTTTTAATTGTAAATGATTTTTGACCCTTCCGAAATATTTTTGCCACCTCTTGTATGTGTTGATTGTGGTTGTTCTCTTGCAAATTTGAGTATCAGTTTTGATCAACACCAATGACTTGAATAGTGCTCATAATCGAACATAAATGAATGCGCGGCTACGACGAAGCCAATTGAAGTTGCATAGACAATATGTGAACTCTTTGCATGTCATTGTGATTAGCCAATTATCGAATCCAGTCTCTTGTGATGAACATTGCACACTAGCAAAAATGTGGAGTTTTGTTTGACTTTGGTGTCAATGCCTTGTGTGATGAGCTTACCGTGAACCATGAGTGATCTAGAATTTGCCCCGTTGGTCCGATTGACTAAGTGATGCAATTTCTTGAGATGATCTTAGGAAACTTTAAAAAGTGTGAACCAATTTGACATATACCTCTTTTGTGGCCTACCTTGTGAGTGTGTGAACCTCTTTTGAGCACCCTTTGAACCTTAACCTTTTCTTGGAAGAAACTTGATAACATTGCTACCTTTTATTGATCCATTACCCATAATCCTCATGATTTATGGTTTGTTTGAATAGCCAACTTAGGTCAAAATCCTAAGTTGGGAGTGTGGTGAAAAGAGAAGGCAAATCAAGTAAATGCAAAGAAGTCCCTTGTGCCTATGTTTTGAGAAAAATGGAACCCCTCCATATAAAAAACGAGAGAAGAAAAGATTGAAAAAGAAAAAAGAAAGAAAAAGTGGTGAAAAGTAGTGGAAATACAAAGAAAATGGGGTTTCCAATGACTCATGGAAGATGACTAAGAGGTGACTTTTGAGCTTGAATGAAATTGATAAAGAGAAGGAAAGAAGGTGTTGTTCACACCACATTTCATGAGGATTTTAAGCCTATAAGCCTAAATGACCATAACATTACACTCAGCCCCATTACAAGACTTGAAAAAGACCTTTTTGATCTTGAATGAGCTGAAGCAACAGTCGATTGGAAAATAAGGGCAAACCTATGGGTGAAATCATGATTGTGTTTATCTTTGTGAGTGTGAGCGTTGATCTTGATTCCGGAACTTTAAATTGTTGAGCCATTGTGTGTGAACATGGAATCATTATTTGTGTGAGGGCATTTGATTTCCTTTATTGAGCTTGAGATTCTTTGATCATGGTGAGTCACAACTTGAAACTTTGAGTGCACAATTGATCCTTGCATATGTAAGTTGAGACTTTTTGTGTGCATTCACGGTTGAGTCTTGTGTAGCACTGTTTGAGACATCCTTTTTGAACTGCTGAACTTGAGTTTTACTTGAGTACAAGCAAAAGTTTAAGTTGGGGGTGTTGATGAGTCTAAGATTTGGACTCATTTAGGGCTTTATTTTAATGGATTTAGTGCCCTCAAATGCATATTTTGTCTCAATAACTGATGTAAATACTTGAATTTCAGGTGTTTGAACTTGGGGACAAAGCATGGACATTATGGAGCAAAAAAGGAACAAGGCAGTCGAAAGAACGAAGAAAAGAAGGCCTGAGGATCGCCTAAACTATTAGGCGAGTCACTGAATGGCCTTAGTCTCGCCCAATGTTCCAGTGTGCCAAGCCCTAAAGGACAAAATCGAATAGGCGATAGAAAAGAGCAGTCGGTGAGTCCCCAAACGGTTCCGCGAGGTAGTGCCATATTACCTACAGTTACAGAGCTTGAAGTTGCTGAAGGACAATGCAGAAAGGCGATGAACCAGACCAAAGTGCGGATCACCGAGTGGATCGGTGATCCCGACTAACTGCGCTGAGTGATCCTTCATAGCACACTTTTTGACAACTATAAATACCTGTTTGAATTTTTAGTTTTGTATCAAGTTTTATATTTTCAAAAACCAGTTTTTTAGAATTACTCAGTTTTAGAACTTAGTTTTTGGGAGACAATTTTCCTTAGCTTTTGAAGATTTGAAGACTTCCAATTCCAAGAAATTGGAAGTGGATGTTGAAGATTCTTCATCGTAGACTTGTTTCAAGTGAATATAAATCGGACCCAGTTGATTATCATGCAATTTGGTATCGATTTCTTCCCTTTTACTATGTCTAGCTAAAACCCCAATTCTTGGGGTGTGATTTTGTGAATATGAATTGAATTTACTGCTGGGTATTGCTAATTGATTGTTTATTCTCTGTTTAGAGGTGATTTCGTTTAGTAGTTGTGTTTGAATTAAATGGGGTTGTAGTTGCAAATACAATTTTATTTTCGTGTTTTTGACTTGCTCGAGAGAGAAGTTTTAAAACCAAAACTACTGAATTGATAGTCTGTGGTTATTGGGTTGTCATAGGTTCAACTCGAGAGAGTGAATCCTAAACCCTCTCCCACACATTCAGCTCGAGAGAGTGAATGGACTAAGGCGAAGGTTGTACTTCATTGTCGCTTATCGGTGTTCGAGAGAAACTAATTTGATTCGGGATAAATTGTTCGAGAGAAAATTTACCCCTACTAAAGTCTAGCCTAGTGACCAATTTGCAGCGAGTTACTATCAATAGCATTTACCCGGTTGTGTATTTTAGCCCATATTCCTATCACATCCCAAGAATCCCGTCTCCATATTTGCACTTTCGCTTTAGTTGTCATTTTAGTTGATAAATGCTTACAAAACCCCCTTCAATAATTGACACTTGTGTCACCATTTTTAATTTATCATGTTTTTACTCCTTAATGTCTATCTATAGCTATAATTAACTTTAACACATTTTTTCTTTTCTATTGATTCTCAATTACAAACCGCTCCCTGTGGGAACAATCCCAACCCTTGGTTGGGTTATATTACTATTGAACAACCGTGGATGCTTAGTATTGGATGAAGCACCCAGATACATCAAGTCAAAACCCACATTAAAACAACAAAATAATCATTAAATAACAATACCTATAAACAACTTAGGCAAATAATCACATGATTACACACCAAGAATTAGGGTTTTAGCTACACATAATAAAAATAGAGAAACGATTACCAAATACATTAGCCATGATCTGGGTAAAGGTTCTCAAGTTTTTACAATGGTCCAAAATGAAGAAATTTAGAAACCCACTTGCAAATCTTCAAGTGTGAGCCTCAAAAGCTTCAAAGTCTACAATGGAACTCATAAACTAAGAGAAAACTCTAACTCTCTAACTTGGGGATCAAAAACTCTACTCAATGATCTCCTAAAATTTGGTTTTAAATTTCAATTTATAGTTACCCAAATTTTGGCCTTAAAAGCCATTGGGCATAGTAAGTCGGGCCTCACCGAACAGGTCGGCGATCCGCCCTTTGCTCCAATCCATTGCCATTTTGCATTGGCCATTTTTCTTTAGGGTTCTGTGACTTTAGGCAATCAAGGTTGCCATCGCGGAGTCGTTCGGTGATCCGCCGACTGCCTATTCTTGTCGCCAAGTTGGTTCTTCACCAAGGCTGACACGCTGGAACTTAAGGCGAGCTAGAAAAGCCACTCGATGGTTCGCCGAATGGTCTTGGTGATCACCAAGATCGCTTTTTTTCCACTTCTTTAGCTTGTTTGCTCCTTTTTGGCCGGTAGTGTCCTTGCCTTGATCCTTAGCCTTAAATTCTGCAAATCAGCACTTTAACATCAATTTAGAGCATAAATTAGGCATTTGAGGACACTAAAACTATCAAAACAAAGCCCTAAATGAGAAGAAATCTCATACTCATCATAAGCCGCCCAACTAACAAGAGTGCCTCAAGGGCATGTCGAATCTTAATAGGATCTTAATAATCAATACCAGCCACCGTGGAACGATTTCCACTCACAAGGAATCACAAGAAGGCTCCAATCCTAAAACACTCTAATCTCAAGTCATCACGATATTACAAAACCTGCGATAAAACCTCAGAGCCGTAAAGTAGGGAGAGGACACAAAATATCAATAAAGATATGAGAACACCTAAACTAAGGCTCATACTATCAGACTCAAATCTTCTACTCTAGTCTACAATGATCTAGTCTGTGTGAGTTGACATCAGAGAAGAAACAAGGCTAGCAGGCCACAAGGATCACACGTGTAAGGCAACAGTAGTCTAGTCCTAGACTAAGGCCACACATGCTCAAATATAACAAGTAACATCAACAAATAAATTCACAACAATATGGAATCATACAACATCGCCGTATAGCATGGTACTGTACCCAAAATAATACCAATCAATCCTAAAACATGGTATATAAGAAAAGGAAAATAAGAAAAACTAGGTACCCACTCCCAATTCAGTCTAATTAGCATGCATTTACACATTCAAGCTCAATTTAATAAAAAAATAAGTTGTAGCCTACCTATAGGTTGATCGTACGCGCTTTAATTCACAAGGCCAAAGTTTTTTCTATCCGAACAACCTCCCAACATTGCCACACTATCAAAAATTGGATCACAACATCAATACAGTCGTTTAGACACAATAAACACATAAAATGAAAATAGACCAACTTCACAGTCCAATGGGAATTGTGGGACCCATGCTGGAATTTCTAGAATTGACTCCATCAAAATGTCCTAAATAGTTCCCTGAACTTGTGTTCTAAAAAGGAAATCAATTCAGGGCTCAGAACAGGCAAAACAAGCAAAATGTAATAATTTAACAATTAAGCTCTAATTAAGAACTAGGAAAGGCAGATTTATTATGACTTTACCTTAAAAGGAACCACCAATAACTTTTGATCACTCCACAGTGTAGCCATAACAATTTTGAATGGACATGAATTTGAATCACTCAAATTTGAGCTAAAATGCACAATACATCGCGTTTTGAATTTTATGATCCAAGTTGAATCGCATATGGTCTTTAAATAAAAAACCATATCAATTTGCTCTTCATGAATGCAGACCAGAGGGCCTGCGATCGCAGAGTAAAAGAAAGTTTCCCTTCACGAACATGACAAGGAGCCACAAATGCGAAGGCCAAAGAACCCGTGTTCTGCAATTACTATTGGATCTCTGCAAATGTGAAGGCTAGGGGCCTAACCTATCGTGAACACAACCATGACTTGAAAATTGGGGGCAAATTGACCCAAAAATCAATTCTTGAGAACACGGGTTAAATCTAGAAATTTGTGTAAAATTATGTTAAGCAAAATTGTTTGAACTCAATAGTTAAAAACCATATAGAAAAATGAGTTAAAACTAACCTTTAAATCACCATTTACACAAAATCTAGAGTCCTTGAAAAATTTCCAAACTTTGAAGTTCAAAACCAAGAATTTGATGCTTAAAATCATAAAAATTAATGGAAAATGAAGATTTAGGGTCTCAAACACTCACCCAAATGATTTATCTTGAAAAATAATAATTTGAAATTTCCTCCCAAGAACTCTCAAAGCTCAAAATGATGAAATAGGGAAGAAACCGACCCAATTTTTGGAATTGGTTAATCTGCTAGGTCTTTAGTTTTCTGCAAACATGGACCCTACCTCTCGAATACGGAGATATGGACAGTGAACCCTTCGTGAACGTGGGAGCTTCTACATGAATATGAAGGTTTGGATAAAGACCTTCTGCGATACAACAAAAACCCCGTGAACATGGAAACCACACTACCCTACTATAATGAGTGAGAAAAATCCCTACAATGCAAAGGCAAGATCACAAGGCCCTTCACGAATGTGGATAGGCTTCACAAGTGTGAAAGAGACACTACATATCAGCAAACCAACATCTCACAAAAGACACAAAATTCACCGAATGGACCTTCATAATTCATTGAGAATCCTGTGAACCCAAACATAATGTTCTACCCTACCCAAAACCTGCTAAAGTCACAATAAACTAACTTTCACTCGAAAATACCAAACTGCACAGGGAACCTTTGAATGTTAAGCCAAGACCTCTCCTAGGCATAAAAAAGTGTCCCTGGAATCCAATGGTATCATCGGAAATTAAATCCAAGCATCTGAATATCAAATGTTGAGCAAAATAGACTCATCACTAAATACACTTTAACTTCTTACTCAAGGGTTCAAATCCACAAGACAACTTTAAAATAGAAAAAAACAACACTCCACGACGAAATTTCACATTTCTATGGTGATGGAACTGATGAAATTCCATTCCGAGACTCAAAACTCTAGTTTTTACCAAAAAGGAACAACTTTAAGCCTCCAAAACTCAAAAACATCCAATAATCACAATGTTCCAATCAAATTTTAGAACCAACTGTAATGACCCTCCATGTCATTTATCTATTTATGCTTTCATTTTGACATTTATAGTGTTTCTATAGCGATCCCAAGTCATTTATGACTTGTTAGGACTGATAGTTTGGTCACCTAGTTAGTTATTTTGTTTTTATGCAAATTTGTGTGTTATGGAGCTGTTTAACCTTGAACAATTGATTTTGATCAAAATTTTAGGAAGATGACCTCAAAATGTAATTCTCACAATTCCACTAGCTCACAAAGGGTTATTTTAGGCTAGGGTATGGTTGGCATAGATCCCGAGGCTTCTGCTGTGAGTTTTTGTGATTAGGCGTTTTAGCTTTCAAGCTTTGTCCTAAGTTTGACGTTAGTAAAAAATCATGGTAGATGTGCATGGACTAAAATTTTGTAAGTGTAGTTAGCTATGAAATATTTAGTTTGGTCTAGAATGGCCCTTCGTGTAGATCTCGAGGCTACTGGGCTAATTCTGTGCCCCTTTATGGATTTTGTCTAAAACTTGAGTTTGGGTTTGGACCCACTTTTTGTAGAAATGATCTTATATGGAAGTTTCAACTACTCCATTGAGTCTGGAGTATCAAATTTTATTGGATAGCATATCTCATTTTTGTGCACGGGGTTCCAAATGAATTCTGAACACCCCGTCAGAGGTTTTGAACTTGGCCAAAACCATCTTATATGCATCAGCAGGTGCAGGACAAATTTGGACTTCACATTTGTGGGAAAATAGCCATGTTTGTGTAGACCACTGAGCCTGGTCACCATGTTCGTGGAGGCCCTAGTTACTTTCATGAGTCTTCATGTTTGCGCTGCCCTGCTGCATTGCAGGCCCTTAGTTCCTTACCCTTCGTAATTGTGGGACCTTCGTCGCATTCGCAAAGTGTAACACCGCAAAAATATGAACTAAAATTGATCAAGGGAGAAGGGCTAACCACGGAGGGTTCCACAGGCCGTGAAGAGGATCATGATCCGTCACCTTTCTCATAGTGTTACAGCCAACCTCTGTAGATGACCACAGACACCTAGACGATCCGTGAAGCGTCACATAGACTGTGAGGTGGTCTATGAAAAGAGGTACAAAACCCCCCAAGCTACTGTAAAGGATCGCGGTCGCCAAAACGGTTCGTGGAGTTTCACACGGACCATGAAGTCGTCCATGAAAGGTGTTGATCAGGTTTTAGAGTTTTGGGTCAACTTAAAATGATCATATATTTTACCACAAAATGAATTAGGTGGCCCATGACCTATCAAATTAAAGGCCTTTGAGTCCTCTGTCCAACGCCACCAAGTTTACCTAAGTTTGAACCCGAAGTAAAAAATTATGCTTGTTTTAGTGAAGCCATGTGGGGCTAGTGAAGCTTCATGACCGTCTATATGGCCATGAAGCCTTAGATGACTCTTGAAGCCCCTGTTCTAAGTCACCTCGTCAGTTTTTAAGTTAGGGTCATTGTCGTCTTTTTCCTAAGCGTTTGGTACCCAAACTACATCGTTTTAAACCCTATTTCAAGGCCTATATAAGTGAAATTAGCCCAAAAACTACCAATTTCAATTCATTCTCCTAAATTCCCTAACCTTGACCAAATTCATCCTCTCCAAAAATCTTCTCTCTAGATCAAGGAAGAAGAAGAAGCTAGGGTTCTTCAAGTTTAAGCCTCCTTTCTTCATTATTACTTAGGGATTCAATTATGGTATGTAGGGAGTTCATCAATGGGTTCAATTCACCCATTGAGTCCCCAAGGTTTCTTCAATTCTCCAATTCAATTTCTTAAGATTTGATTAGATTTTCACTCAATTCCTCACGGGTTCTATTTGTATGGATTCAATTGCTTTATTATGATCTTATTTTGATGATTTGAACTTGATTACATGCTTTTCAACCAATTCCATGTGAACCCATGCATTGATCTATGAATTTTGACTATGAACTCTAATTTACATGAATTCATGAAGAAGGTTGAATTTATGAATATGTTTTATGAAATTATGTATGTTTTTATGAAAGAAATATTTATGACTTAAGTAAACTCATAGATGAAGGTATCTATATGTTCTATGAAACTTGGCCACATGACTTGGATGTCATCTAGATTTGCCCTCAATGGTTTTTGGGCTATTTTCCTAAATTAGGTCTTAATTAGTATGGTATCCGGTTATGACATCAATGATTATAGATCACACTTTCGAAACTATTTCCATTAATAGTAGGGCATATCTATCATGAAGTAAATGGCTATGGGCCTTAAATGCTATTATGAAAAGATCATAGATGGTGAAAGATTTTCTCACGTATGGTCTAAGGAGCTACCCTATGATGTTTCTAGCTTGGATTAGTTGATTTATTGTACCTTTCCATGGATGATAATATGACTTTAGCTTGGATTGATTGCTTAATTGTGACCTTCCATGGATGCTGAAAAGAATAAGATTAATGACTATTCTGTGAGATTTATGCTTAGTACCAAGAGAATATTGAGATGGAAGCTCTCCCGTAGCTTGAGGCCAGATTTCTAATAACAATCTCTTTATCCCATACCTATGTGCCCCCATAGGATGATTGTCTTAGATATACATTAGCTAGTGGATCCACGTAAGCTAGAAGTTCATGGTCTTTACCTTGGCAAGTAGGACACCCCTTTTCGATGTCGGGCATACACTGGATTCCATGTTATTGCTTGCATGGTCTATATGTCAGTTAATAGTAAACTCACCACAAAAAGAACTAAGTTGATTTCCAATGTGTTTTAAAGATTCCTTTTATGATTTAAAGATGAATTGACCATGTTCATGTTTTATGAATCTTCATAAATGATTTTACTATGTTTTAACTATGTCATGCATTTCATGTTTTTGATTATGTCCCCTTATGATCACGTCTCATATTTTATTTCATTCCTCTAATACTTAGTACATTCCATGTACTAATGCATACTTGTGCCTACATTATTTCACTAATGTAGGTCTTGTCAATTCTTATTCTTCTGTCCGTGGCTAGTTGATTACATTAGAGAATTTGAAGACTTGGTGAGTCCTCATACTTCGAGGATGACATCACTTTTATAGCTTTTTGTCATTTCAGTTTCAGAATTTGTATGTGATGTATGAGTTACGTCCCAATCACTTTTCGTATGATGTATTAGCTAGCTTTTAGAGACAAATGTTAGACTTCCCATTAGTTTTGTCAAACTCTTTAAATTTTGTTCTCTTATATGATGTACGCTAAGTGGCTTGTGTAGGGCCTCTCGGGGTCTTATACGCCATGCCACTTCTAGGGTGTACTTTGGGTCATGACACAAAGGGTTAACTCACATAGCTTAGTGTTAGCAAGCCCTACTAGCCGCATTCGTGAAGATCAGTTTGGTCTTGTCTTTTTTAAAGACCAAACCCCTAATTAGCTCTAGTGTTCAAATTTAAAATAGCAATTCTTCCTTCATTTAGCTCCATTTTCAGTGATTTGAAGTCCTGTGTGTTTGTGGATCTTGAGGTTATACTGGTGGGGATTGTCGGAGACCCTTCGGTTAAGGTAAAATTATTGTTTACAGGACTGCCTTAGCTTAGTTATGTTCTTCAATTGTGGAATTGTTGCATATGTTGTCTCTGATATTTCGAGTCCCCACATTGTGTTCTAATTGGGAATACAAGTTCGGGGGAAAACTTCAGACCTTTTGATGGAGTCATTCTTACAATTTCTTGTGCGGATCCCATAGATTCCATTTAGACTTCAAAATTGGTCCATCTCCATTTTTTTGAATTTTGTTTCTAAACAACTATAATAATGTTATATTTTTATTTTTTTTGTAATGTGGAAGCATTAGAGGTCGTACATAAAGGAAAAACCCTTGAAACATGATTTTGAGGAAGTGTGGTTGACCTAAAGGTTTGATATGACTTTCCTTCCCTTAGATTGAGTTGGACTATGTTAATTCATGTTGATTTGAGTGAATTGGGGGAGGTTACCTAGTTGATCATGTTTTAGGCTTATTTTTAGGATTAGAAGCATATTAGTTGTGATATATGATCACCCTTATCTTGTGGTTTGCCTTGTTTGTTGTTATTGTTGATCATACGAGTATACTTGTCCTTAGTCTTGGCTTAGATTAGTGATTTCCATAGATTTGTGATATTTAAAGCTCTTTTGGCCATATTTCTACTTTTACATCATTTCAGATGGCTTAACCCCTTCTAGACTGATGTAGCAGACTTGTGTCTGATATAATAAGCCTTATATTATGCATTTACTCAACTTTGATAACCTTTTATCAACTCCCCCTCCTTCTATGGCCTTATATCTTATAGTTGAGATTTTAGGCTTCGTTTGGCGACTTGGGACTGAAGTTGGTTCAACTTAGAGTGTTGTTCTTATTACCTGGGAGTGGATGATGTTTCATGGTTGTTCTATGATGATGATTGACATGAGATCCAGGAGCAACCATTTATATGCATAGATTGAAGGTCTGGTCATGCTGCTCTAAATCCTCAATGGAGACGATACATTTTGGCTACAACCTATTGCCCCTTTGGGGACCATCTGTGATTTAAGGTCTGAGTTATACACCCCTTAGCTTTGGGCATCTCTTATTGGTTACTTGGAGTTTATTCGTGGTTAGAGGTCCGGTTTACGCCTTCCCTAGCTCTCGACTTGCAGATCATATTCTTAGTAGATTTAGCTATCCTCTGTATGTATCGAGTTTATGGCGGTCGATTTGGGTTTTTACTTAAACTTGTGTATGATTGTACCTTAATGGCTTATGGGGTTCTAGTTTGGTTTAGTTTAGCTCTACTTAGTTCTTTTCTATCTTAGTTCACTCGTGTGTTTTTCTTTTAAATCCCGCTTTAACTTGACTTATGTCTAGATTCTATCATTCCATATTGCTTTTACTTTTCCTACTCAATCGGCCTATAATGCCTACTTAGTACTTGTTGTTTTAGTACTCATGCTACAACTGTACATTTGTTTCGTGATGTAGGTTTGAGCACCAACTATCAATGTTGATCGTTCGAGCCTGTTACAACTTTTGATTAGAGGCGAGGGTGAGCACTTTGCATTCCAGACTTACTTTTCTCTTTGAGTATTTTGATAGCTAGTCTTTTGCGATTTGACACAAGCTTTGTATTTTGGGTCCACTTTTGGGACTCGTACTCTTTTTTTTAGACAACTATAACCTTGTGACTTATAGGTTATGGGAGGGATTTATGTATTTCTATCATTTTCTCTTGTTTTTTGCTATTTTGTTCTTTTTATTTTATTAGATTACTGTTTCCACTTTGTTTCTACCCTTTTATCCATTAATCATTGTTCTAGATTACAAGTTGGCTTACTTACAGGTGGGTTATAGTAGGTGCCATTGTGCCTTGAGAAATTAGGTTGTGACAAGTTGGTACCTAAGCTAATATCAAGTAGAGTCCTATAGATCGGTGAAGAGACATTTGAGCCTATCTTTAGGAGGCTACACAGTGTCATTAGAAATGTTTTATCTCGTATATCGCTTTCGTGCATCATGTGTATTATTGGTTTCATGGTATCTCACAAGTTTCACTCTTTTCCAGGATGACTTGTACGCCTCACATGACGACCAGGGGTAGGGGTCCACCTCCTCAGTAGGCCAAGGCTGCATCACCAGCACCATATAGAGAGAGTGATCTAAAGCCTGCAATGAACCCTCTAGCAACACATGCTCCTGATCAGCTGGTGAGGTCGGGGCCAACCTAACCACATATCAGACCAGATATGACTTAAGAGCATCAAACAACCATCATATAGCTCTTGACAATACTTGGTGTATTCACTTAGCCCTAGTTGCAACTAGTATTGCACCAGCCTTATAGGGTCAGCCTGTAGCATAGGCACCTTAGGTTTAGCTACAACCTAAGGGTTCCCATCCCGTGAATGCGCTAGAGCTATGCCGCTAGATGAACTACTCAGAGTGTTTTTAAGGCTTTCACCTCCAAGGTTTTCTAGGGTTGTGAAAGAGGATGCCCATGAGTTTCTCATGACTTACTGCGAGCAACTATATACTCTAGGCTTAGTGGAGTCGAGAGGAGACAACTTCACTACTTATCATCTAAATGGGCCATCTAGACAGTAGTGATGCACTTATCTTGAGACTAGGCCAACTAGGTGTCTTACTGTGTCTTGGTCTGAGTTTTCTAAGACCTTCTTAGCTAGGTTCATCCTTTGTAGCATCAAATATTGACTTTGGTATCAGTTCTCTAGGTTGGGTCAGGGCTGCATGACTGTATTTGAATATGAGGCAAGGTCAACTGAGCTCTCATGCCATCCCACTATGATCCTACCTACTGAGAAGGAGAGAGTTTAGTTCTTTGTTAGAGGTTTGAGACTTCATCCTCATATTAAGACCCATGCTATGGTCTCTACGAGCCTCTCTTTCAAGATTTAGTTTACCATTCTCGTATTATTGAGTAACTCTGTTGTGAGGCCCATGAGGGTAGTGACAAGAGAGATATGCATTAGGGTATTCGAGGTGGTCCTAGGGATGCAGGTCAAGTGATAGAACAAATGCCTAGGGTAGATGTGGACATGCTCACTTGTAGCTGTAGAGAGGATAGAGGCTGAGGCACCAGATTATGTGATCACTAGTACAATTCTCTTATGCCATCAACCCGCCTTGGCTTTATTTAATTTGGAATCTCCCTTTTCATGTGTTTGTATATTATATCTGAATATGAGTTCAGAGCCTTTAGCAATGCCATTGTGTGTGTCAACCCCCATGGGTAAGTCTTTAGTATTGGATTAGGTGTTTAAATCTTGTTTGGTGACTGTCCTGGGGTGTGATACCCTGACTGACCTTATTTTGCTTGATATGCTAGACTTTATGTGATTTTGGGCATGAAATGGTTATTCCTTTATCGTGCAATCTTAGATTACCTCTCTAAGACTGTTACCTTACCATGCTTGGTATTCCCCCGGTGGTGTGGTAGGGCTTTTATAGTAGAACACTGATAGAAGTTAATTAATTTATTCGGGCTCAAAGGCTAGTGGCTAGCGGTTGCTTATCGTACTTGGCCTATGTTAAGGATGTGAATATGGAAGTTCCTTCAATTGAGTCAGTTCTTTTTTTTTCTGTGAGTATGTGGATGTGTTTCATACCTACCTACTAATCCTACGTTTAGAGTGTGATATTGATTTTCCTATTGACCTTGAGGCGAGTACTCATCCTATTCCTATTTTGCCTTATCAAATTACCCCCGTAGATCTCAATGAGCTCAATCTTCAGCTCAGGATCTCTTGGGTAAGGAATTCATTTGTCCTAGTATATCACCTTGGGGTGCTCCCATTCTGTTTGTGAAGAAGAAGGATGGTACGACGCAAATGTGTATTGATACATACAGTTGAATAAGGTGGCACAGAAAAATCGTTACCCTATGCCATATATTGATGATTTATTTGACTAGCTTCTAGGTACCATAGTGTTTTCGAAGATTAATTTGAGATCCAATTCAGGGCAATGGACATCCCTAAGACCACATTTAAGACTAGTTATGGCCACTATGAGTTTCTTGTGATGTCTTTTGAGTTGACTAATTCCCCTGCCACTTTTATGGACTTGATGACATGGGCGTTCAGGCCTTATCTTGACTCGTTCACCATATTGTTTATTGATAATATTCTTATATACTCGCAGAGCAGGATGGAGCATGAACAACATTTGAGGATTGTGCTCCAGATATTGAAAGATCAGTGACTTTATGCCAAGTTCTCAAAGTGCGAGTTTTATCTTGAGTTAGTAGTATTTTAGGGGCATGTAGTGTCCAAGGATGGCTTCATGGTGGATTTAGAAAAGATTGAGGCTATTCGTAATTGGGCTAGGCCCACTTTAGTAACTAACATTAGACAATTCATCATATTAGCAGGCTACTACAGATGGTTTTTGGAGGTCTTCTCAACCATTGCAACACTTTTGACCCAGTTGACTCACTTGGATGTTCCTTTTTAGTGTTCTGAGAGTGTGAGTTTAGCTTTCAAATACTGAAGGATCTTCTTAGTACCACTCATGTATTGACTCTTCAAACTGAGGGTAAGGAATTCATGATTTATTATAATACATCCATTGTTTGTTTTGGTTGTGTATTGTTGTAGCGGGGCTGGGTTATTGCTTAAGCGTAAAGTCAACTTAAGTTGAACGAGCGAAACTACCCCACTTATGGCTTGGACTTTGTAGCTGTAGTTTTTACCTTTATGATCTAGAGGCACTACTTGTATGGGGTTCTATGTGAGATCTACGCTGATCATAGGAGGCTTTAGTACATCATGAGCTAGAGTGACCTTAATTTGAGGCATTACCATTGGATTGAGCTCCAGAAGATCTATGACCTCCCTATTTTCTATCATCTAGGAAAGGTAAATGTAGTAGTGGACACCTTATGTGAGAAGGCAGTGAGTATGGGTAGTCTAGCCTTTTTGTATACTGCCAAGCGAACCTTGGCTTTGGATATTCAATCCTTAGACAATAGGATGATTTGATTGGATATCTCAGATTCTAGGTATGTCTTAACCTATGTGGGAGTCTATGCTTCCTTGGTTGAGTAGATTCATGGTCTCCAGTTTGAGAATGAGACTTTGGTGGCTCTTTGAGATTGGGTGTTAAAGGGTGATGTCAGTTGGTCTACCTTAGATTTAGATCGATTTTGAGTTTTGCTGGCCATATTTGTATCATGAAAGTTGGGGACTTGATTCAACTGATTCTTTATGAGGCCTATGGTTCCAGATATTCTATCCATCCAGGAACCAGGAAGATGTATTATGATATGAGGTAGCACTATCGATGGAGCGACATAAGGAGAGATATTGCATATTATGTGTCCTATTGCATATGTTTTCAGTAGGTGAAGGCCAAGCATTTGAGACCTAGTGGTGAGTTTCAGAGGTTAACCATTCTAGAGTGCAAATGGGATTGAATCACTATGGATTTTTTTGTGGGTTTTCATCAGACTTCTAGAGGTGCTGATAGGATTTGGGTCATCATTGATTGATTCACCAACTTAGAACACATTCTCACTGTTCAGTCTTCATTCTGCACTGAGAGGGTGGCTCGTATAGATGTGAATGGTGTTTTTTCTTCATGTTATATTTATTTCAATAATCTCAAATCGAGGTTCTGAGTTCACTTCTAGATTTTGGAAGACCTTACAGGAAGTGTTGGGCACTCACGTTGACCTTAGCACAACTTTCCACACATAGACCAAAGGGCCATCAGAACATACTATTCAAGTTCTTGATGATCTGTTAGGGGCCTATGTTTTAGAGTTTGGAGGTCATTAGGACCGGTTATTTCCTTTGGTGGAGTTTTCATACAATAATAACTACAACTCTAGTATTCAGATGTTCCCGTATAAGGCCTTATAAGGTAGGCATAGTCGCTTTCTGGTTGGGTGGTTTAAGTTTATAGAACCTAAGCTATGTGGTACTAACTTGATTTAGAAGGTCTTGGACCAGGTGCAGATGATTCAGAATAGGCTTAGGACAACTCAGAGTAGACACCAGAATTATGTTGATCCTAGGCATCGAACTTTGAGGTTTTCAATTTGTGATTAGGAATTTCTCCGTGTGACACCCATGATGGGCGTGATGAGATTTAGGAGGTGGGGAAAGCTTATCCCCAAGTATATTGGTCCTTTTGAGATCCTCCGGACAGTTGGTGAGGCTGCGTATGAGTTGGCTCTACCTCGAACATTTTTAGCTACTCACCTTGTTCCATGTTTTGATGTTGTGTCAATATGTTCCTGATGAGTCTCATCTGCTCCAGTATGATGCAGTACAGTTGGATGAGAGTTTTACCTTTATGGAGGAGACATTTTCTATTTTAGCCAGAGATGTACGGTAGTTGCGTTTGAGAGCCATTCCTATGGTGAAGGTCTGTTGGAGGTATCATCTAGTTAAGAAGACTACCTGGGAGACCAAGCAAGAGATGCGAGAGAAATTTTGTGGCTTGTTTGAGCCTTCAGGTACTTCTTGCCTTTTACTTTTACGGATGAAAGTCCTTTTTAGAAGTGGATATTGTAATGACCCTTTAGGTCATTTATGTATTTATACCTTTCTTTCGTCATTTATAGTGCTCCTATAGAAAACCCAAGTCATTTATGACTTGCTTGGACTGATTGTTCAGTCGCTTGGTCATTCTTTTGGTTTTATGCAAATTTATGTGTTTTGGAGCTTTCAAACATTGAATGGTTGATTCCGATCAAAAGTCCAGGAAGAAGACCTCAGAATGCACTTCTCACAGTTCCATCAACTCCGGAAGGGTCATTTTAGGATAGTGGCATGGTCGGCATGGATATCGAAGATTTCAGTGCGAGTTTATGCAATAAGGCATTTTAGCTTTTAAGCTTTGGCTTAAGTTTGACCTTAGCCAAAATTCTTGGTAAACATGCCTGGATGAGAATTATCTCAGTGAAATTAGTTTCAGAATGTCGAGTTTAGTCTAGAATGTCCCTTCGTGTAGATCCCGAGGCTCTAGGCTAATTTTGTGCTCCCTTGTGGATTTTGGCTAAAAATGGAGATTGGGTGTGGGATCCACTTTTTGTCGAAAAGACCTTGTATGGGAGTTTTGATTGCTCAATTAAGTCTGGAATAGCAAATTTGATTGGATAGCATATCTCATTTCTGTGCACGGGGTTTCGAACCAATTTCGGCACCATGTCACAACTTTTGAAGTTGGCCAAAACCAATTGATATGAATCAGATGGTGCAGGCCAAATTTGGCCTTTGCATTCGTGTAAAAAGGCCTCGTTTGTGAAGATTACTGAGCTTGGTCACCGCGTTCGCAAGGTCGTAGCCGTGTTCACGAGCCTTCAAATTTGCAGGGCCCTACCACATTTCTATGCCCTCAGTTCCTAACCATTTTGATTCGTGGGGGCCTTTGCAACGTTCACGAAGGGTTATTTTCCATAGCTCAGTGTTCATATGCCCCTCTGCCCGCGTTCGCAGGAAGTCTGGTCTTTAATTAAACACTAGATACCTAATCAACTCTATTGTTCAAACTTCAAATAGAAATTCCTCCTTCATTTTAGCTCCATATTCAGTGATTCAGAGTCCTTTATATTTTTCGAGCTTTAGGCTACATGGGTGATAAGTCAAAGAGTATCAGAGACTCTTCGTTGAGGTAACATCACTATTTTTGGGACTGCCATAGCTAAGTTGTGTTCTTTAATTGTGGAATTATTGCATGTTGTTGTCTCTGCTAATCCGAGCCCCCAAATTGTGTTCCAATTTGGAATACAAGTTTGGGGGACTTTTTAGGACTTTTTGATAGAGTCATTCTCATAATTTCTAGCATACATCTCACGATTCCCATTTTGACTCCAAAATTGGCTAGTCTCAGTTTTAATTGAATTTGGGGTCTGAATGACTAGAATAACATTGTGATTCTATTTTTGATTCTGTGGTAGTATTCAGAGGTCACATGGAAAGGAAAAGCTCTGGAAATGTGATTTGGAGCATGCGTGGTCAACCTAAAGGTAGACTACGACTTCCCATCCCTTTGATTGAGATGGACTATGTCAATTCATGTTAATTTTGTTAATTGGGGGTGGGTACCTAGTTAATCATATAACTTTACTTAGAAATCATGTTTTAGGCTTATTTTTTAGTTTAGAAGCATGCTAGTTATGATATGTGAACACCCTTATCATGTGGTTAGCCTTTTGTGTTGTTATTGTTGATCATATGAGCATGTTTGGCCCTTGTCTAGGTTTAGACTAGTGCTTTCTATAAACTTGTGATATTTGGAGCTTTTTCGCCTTATTTCTACTCCGACATTGTTTTGTATGACTTAGCTCCTTGTAGATTGGTGTAGCAGACTTGAGTCTTATATAATGAGCCTTAGATTAGGCGTTGACTCAACTTTTCTGACCTTTTATCCAATACCCCTCTTTCTACGACCCTATATGTTACATTTGAGATTTGGGCTTTGTTTGGCGACTTGGGATTGGAGTTGGTTCGAGCTTGTAGTGTTGTTCTGATTACAGGGGAGTGGACGTCATTCCATGGTGGTTCTATGATGATGACTGACTTGAGATCCTTCACCAATCCTTTGTAGTCATAGATTCAAGATCTTGTCATGCTGGTTTATATCCTCTACGGAGTCGATACACTTTGACTACATGTTATTGCCCCTTTGGGGGACCATCCATAATTCGTGGTCCGGGCTCTGTACTCGTTAGGCTTGGCCACCTCTTATTGGTCACTCTGAGGTTCTTCACAGTTAGAGGTCCGATCTTCGCCTTCCCTGGCTCTGGACTCACCGTATCCTATCTTTAGTAGATTTATCTTTTATGTGTACTTGTCAGGTTTGTGGGTGTCCATTCTAGGTTTTACTTAAACTTGCATACGAGTGTACCTTCTGGACTTATGGGGTCCGATTAGGTTATTTTTAGATGTACTTAGTTCTTTTCTATCTTAGTACACTCGTAAGTTTTTCTTTAAATTCCACTTTGACCTTGCTTGTGTCAAGATTCTGTGCGACCTGCAGCCTACACCTCCTATTTGTTCTATCATTTCATATAGCTTTACTTTTCCTGCTCAGTCAGCCTATGATGCCTATTGAGTAGCTATTGTTTTGGTACTCATGCTTCACTCTGCATCTGTTTTGCGATGCTGGTTTGAGCACCATCTATCAACATTTATCCTTCGAGCCATTTGCATCTTTTGATCAGAGACGAGGGTGGCCTCCTGGACATACCTGTCTCTTTCAATATTTTGATAGCTAGACTTTTGCATTTTGAGACAAGATTTATATTGTGGGTCCACTTTTGGGACTTGTACATTTTTATTTAGACAACTCTACACTTGCGATTTCTAGGTTTTGGGAGGGATCTATGTACTTTTATCATTTTGGCTTGCTTCCACTATTTTGTTCCGTTTTTGTTATTAGATTAATGTTTCCGCTTTGTTTCTACCCTTACATGCATTACTTCTTGTTGTAGGTTATGGGTTGGCTTACCTATTAGTGCATTATAGTAAGTGCAATCATGCCTCAAAGAAATTGTATCGTGACACGAACTTTGTAAATTGATCAAACATGACTCTGGGCAAGTACTAAGAGGGGTAAAACAATAATTTTTTAAAATAAAATCTCCAAAAAAAGACCTTCAGGGTCATAACAATAGAAGGAGAGCAAGGCGGCATAATATCTCACATGGTCACTCAAGTATGAACTTTTTTCATTGAAAGTCACTCAATTTTGATTCTTAACTCTAAAATCACTCAACTATGGACATTTTCCACAATAAGTCACTCAACTTTGAGCTCTTTTTATAGACCGTCACTCTATAGGTATTTTACTAGCAAAATCACTCAACATATTTAGTTAAATTTTTAAATAAAATTTGTTGACATGATATATTTATTCAAAACTTAAATTTTTTTAAAAGATTAAAAAAGGTGTTTATTTAAATCATTTAGTAACCCATCCCACTTAATCTGCCCTGCTAATAATCATATCTTACTAAAAGTGGGAGGCTCCAAAGATGAAAAGTTGGATTGCCATTTTACCCCTAGACTAAATTAAACATCTAATTAATTAAATAATATTATTTTAATTATTTTTTGAGTTGTAAGTTATTTATTAGAAAGAGAATGTGGAAGAACAAGAGCCAGTTAGGATTTCTAGAATTTTAAATAAGTACATGAATCAAGGTTTTCCCCCTTTTAATCTTAAATTAAAGAATATGAAGAGTTGTATCTAAATCAATATATACCACCACCAAATACAAATTGGTCATCTTGAATTCTTCCACTAGCATTTCTACGTAATCATATGTTATAGTTCCTTTTTTTTTCCATCTTCTATTTTTTGTTTGTAAGATTTTTATCATTTATAGATTTTTTCAAATTACAAAGGATTGTTCAATTCTAATTCTTTATTTATGATTGTTTCTCTTTCTTAAATTTCTTGTTACTATTTTGTGTAGAAATGTAAAATCACTTTACATATTGTCTTGCAATGTATCTGGTGCTATTTGGTTTGGAGTAATTTTGGTATTCTCAACTAATTACTAATAATTATACTTATTATGTTCACAACTATAATGTTTTGGTAATACAAATGGACACACGAGAGGATTTTGTTTTTTAATTTTATTTTGCTTTTGCTTAAACAAAGAATTCAGATGAAGAGAAAATAGATAAAAACAGAAAAATTTAGGATGGAGTTCTAGGTACAAACAACTACATAATCTCTTTCAATGCTATGAAATTATTTGGTGAATTAAAATAAACCTTTTTTTACTTAAAGCATACTAATTGAACATTTATTTTAAAAATTTGTCTAATACTCTGAACTATTTTATTTTATTCATCTAAATGATTGTTTTGCTTTTAAAATTAATAACGATATTCTTTGCATTTAATTTTTGAAGCTGGTATGATTTTTTTTTAATAAACCAACTAAATTAATTTATGATCTGAGAGTAACAATAAAGTGTATAGCAAGTTTGACATCTTCACTCTATTTAGAAACACCTAAAAGAATTTGGAGGAAGATGAATTCATAAGATTATCAAGTATGACTTCTACATTGTCCTACAATGACTAAGTTTGATTACCTTATATTTACACGAACCAAATTCATTTGACTCGACATTTTTGTTTTTTTTTTATAAATTATACATGCAAGGTTTGGTTCATTGCATTAAAGTTATGCATAGGATCGAACTAATATTATAATGTTATAATTTCACCGTTATTTTTAAATGAAGCAACTAGATGAATTGATTGAGGTTAAGTTAGTATTACATTTTAAAATATAAGATTTATTTAACCTTATAAGAGTTTTTAATTATTGACTTATGGGACACACGCACAATGGGCGTGCCTAGAGACTAGTATACCATAAGATGGGGAAGACTGAAGAGCAACTTCATGTATATACCAAGACAAATTCTGATAATTTGGTAATCTTTTTTTTTTTTGGAGAATAAGAGCAAAAGGAATCTCAATGTTTTCGAATTAGTGTATTTTTATGTTGGGGATTTTTGAGAAAGACAAGGGATTAGAAAAAAGATCTCCACCCAAATGACACCGTTCATAAAAGGGTATATTAGTCGTTTCTGTGTTCAATTACTTGTTTGGTGTGCATGATCAATGAGGAAAAACCGCTGGGAAAAAATAATTGACGAAATATTATCTAATCTAATCTAATAAATAAATAATATATGTAACAACAAATTTTATTGAAAATATTAATTAATAGGTTGAGTGACTTGTAAAGAAAACACCTAAAGTTGTGGAAAAAAAACTAATAGTTGAATGATTTTTAAGTTTAAAAAAATTATACAAGAAGATCTCTCAAATATATGGAGATTGGATCGATGATCTAGTCCTACCTCACCTCTTACCTAGCACCACCAAAAGGTGATTTTTCAGCTTACAATTTATTATCTCATTTACGCTAATGGATGCAATCCAACAAGGATCACAAACTGTGAGAGAGATCAAAATTGTGTCATATCATCCAAAAGTTAATGTGTTTTTCCATATTAGGTGTCAACAAATTTAAAAATTTGGGAGGTTAAAATTACTTATTATTTTATCAAAAAATAATCATTTAGATTTTAGAAGCGTTTTTTAAAAAATTTGGTCAAACACTAGTTATTGCTCAAAAATGCTTTATGAATTGATTAGGTAAATAAAAATTTTTCCCACCCCACTCTAGGAGAATCAATAGTATTCTCACTTACCTTCTAATGTGACTCGAAACCTCAACCTTTCGGTTGATGGAAAATTTGATCAACGCTTGAGAAATCGCCACTTGCTAGATAAATACAAATTATTTCTCACAAGAAGTTCTTTTCTGGAAAAGTGTTTTTTTTCTAAAGGCATAATATATACACGAGCACTCAAACTTGCATTAAGGTAGAAATTAAGCACTCCATCTTTGAAAGTACACATCTAGATACCTCAACTTGGTCTCAACCGACAACTAAATACTGAAAATCATCTTCACTGTTGATGAGTGGTAGATTTGCACTCATTTGAGGCATATTTAACTCAATAATTAGTGTCCTCAATGCCTATTTTTATCATGATCTGATGATATTTTGATGATTTGTAGCTATGAAGGCAAATAGAAAAGGCAAGGATGAATGATTGAAAGAATTGCCAAAGTGTGAAAAGAAATGCAAAACTACACTGTAATGATCGCCAAACACAAAGGCGAATCACCAAATACACTTATTATCGCTTAAATCGACTGTACACAAGGCATTTCTACAAAGGATGGTTGGCGGATTTAGGAAGAAGAGGCGAAGCGCCAAGTGAAAAAGGCGAATGTGGTGAACACCACCAAAAATTGATAGTGGCGGATGATAAAATGGAACTCTATAGGGTGACCCAGGTGTTGGTCGGTGATTTTCCAAACTAGAAAAGCTGACTTGAGTTGGATCGCCAAATAAAGGTTGAACACCTAAAGCGTGGATCGAGAAAGAGGTGAGCTAATACATGATTTGTGATTCGCCAAATGACATCGGCAAAGCCCGACAAATATGGTCGAGTGAGACATGCATGTTAGTTTTGGGCAAAATTTTGGAAAACTATAAATAGCCGAAAGGAGATAGAAAAAGGGGTTCGAAATTGGAAAGAAAATTCAGAACATTTCACAGAGAGAAAACACCTTCGATTGAGTGAAAAACACTTTATCCCTTGGGTTTTTTAAATTGATAATCTTGAATTTGTACAATTTAGGTTGAATTCAAAGTGGATTTGCTTGTAATTACTTAATTTCAGGTTACCCATGACTACTTTCATGGAAGGGTTAACCTCTCAATATTTTTTGATGTATGGCTAAGCCTCCTAACTCTTGGGGCTGCGATTATGGGGTTGAGTATTGATTTAACTTAGTGGGTATGTTGAATTGCTCTGTTTAATGGTTGTTAATTATGGATTTGAAGTTTTGCCATGTGTTTAATTTATAAGTCAAGGTGGCCAACATGATTTTAGTTTCGATCTCGCATTGGTGCTTGAAAGAGACCAATATGAGTGGGTGATTAATTCATTGTTTGCAACCTAGTTATACTTAGTTGTAAATCCAAGGTAATGGGTTGGATTGAGAATTTGCATGAATGAGAATGAAAAGAGATTTCATGAAATATTGTTATGAGATAGAAAGATGATTAACATAATTGAAGATGACCCAACCTATCCATGATTCTTTAGTTGTATTGACCAATTCAACACTACCCCTAGTGATATTAATATTCAATCTCCACACCCCTAGAGTCTATTAGAAATTTCCTTGTTAAATTTTATGGAATCATCCACCCATTAGCTAATTAACTACATTGAGATTAGTTGCAATCTAATATACCAAGCTGATCCTTTACCTCATACCATTTCTTGTGGGATTCATCCCCAACTCTTAGTTGTATATTTTTATTGACAATGACCACCCTCTCTTTTAATTGGTTTTAAGGAGGACATTTGAGCGTTATTAAAAATTGTGCCGCTTTCGGGGAATGGCATTTAGAAATTCAATTTGAGAAGTAAATTTCACGCTAATTTACTGTGTAATAGAAAAATCTTACACTTGTATCTTTTGTTGTGCATTCTTGTCACGCCCCGAGGCTAACCCCTGGACGCGGACACGGGACCTAGGATCACAAGTGACCCCAAGCTAACCCTGCTGGCATAATCATGAGCATACTAAAGATAATAATGACTGATGTGGAAGCTAAATCATAAAGTAAGTCTGAAATGATGGGGAATACCCATATACTATAAATGAGATGAATGAAAACTAATGAGTTTAATACAAAGAAAATATTAACTCAATACTAAGCTAAATCTAACTATGTCAAAAAATAGCCTCTAATTGACTAGAAGTGCTGGGATAGGCCCCAACTAAGTCTAGAAAAACTAAAACTAAAGGACTAAAAATACTGAAAAGAAACTCATGATTATTGTCCTCGGAGAATGAGGAGTCACCACTGATTCTGCTGAACTGGAGATCGGGAACCGATCTAAGCGTGATCTAGATGCTGAGAACCTGAACCTACATCACGAGAAGATGTAGTGCAGAGTATGCATCAGTACTTGAAAGGTACTGAGCATGCATGATAGAATACAACTGAAATAACATATAACTGAACAAAGCAAATAAGCAATGATATAATCTGAACATGAAATAGATACTGAGTACAGAGCTAACTGAATGCAATGACCAATTTATAACATGCTGAGACTGAATACTGAATATACTGATAGACGATCAATGCAATTGAATCTGACTGAACTGTGGGAGCTACTAATAACCGATAATAAAACCACATGTGCTAAATGTGGAATCCGATGTATACCCCCCATCGAGAGGACCCAATATACCCGGCCAAAGGTATAGAGGCATGACTGGCGTGATCACTAACTGATATTGTCCACAGAGGGGACTTACACCTACGTGGCTCGTAGTTCTGGGACTAATGGGTACACTGAACCCTAGTCCAACTCGGTATTATGCTACTCCCAATAGATTAAGTGGTTATCATATTATGACTGAGTTTCTGTATATAATGGATAGCTCAAAACTGAACATTCATTCCGAGAATGCAACAATTAATCTGATAATGATGGATTCATAAACTAAGGCATGTATAACTGAATACACTATGACTGAAATACTGAATAACTCAAAATACTGACATGCAGATACTCATACTTGAAAACTCTTTCTTAGAAAACAATTCAAAATCATATTATACTATGATCATTGATGACTTGGGAAGTCATATTGCATAAACATTGATGGTATATATAGATACCATACTGTTCATACATTGATGACCTACTCAATTGTCATACTAATCATGTTTTAGAAGCTCTTTCTCAAAACTCATCTTAACTTTCTCAAAAACTCAGTTTAAAACTCTAGTGTTGTCTTAAAAAAATCTTCTCAAGATTTATAACTCCAAATAGGGTTTATGCTGAAATATAATGATAATGTGGCGTTCAAAACATGGAGCATGTATATTTGAATAACTGAAATATCTGACCTAGCATGTGTAATTCAAGAACTAAAGAAATACATAGCTAGGGTTCTGAAATTCATGCAATAAACTGAGTACAAACATGATAATCTGATTTGGAACTTATTCATAAGTAATTCATGATAATCTGCTGAAATTCTAGGAACCCTAGGTTTGTTCATTGTAAGAGAATCAAGAAACTAACATTCTAGGGACCTAATGGGTGAAAGGAACCCACTAGTGAAATCCCACATACCTGGTGATGAATTACACAGAGAAATCTTTCGATTGGGGCTGGAACTGATGTAACCTTGCTGCGTTCTTGAACTAGGGTTCTTGACTTCTTTCTTCTCTTACGTTCTAATTTCTCTAAGTTTTGGTGAATGATTTGACTTAGATAAGTTCTAGTTATATTTTTATGCTTAAACTGACTAAAACCTCATAATTTAGGGTCTAAACGACGTAGCTAGGGGTCCAATGAAATATAAAAAGACCAAAAGAACCCTGACTTAACTACTATCGGAGTGATCGACGGACGGGACCTACGGACTGTTGGTAAATCTACGGTCCGTAGATTGGAGTCGTAGTTCAAGTCTGCCCGACAGGGCTTCATTAAAACGAGCATAACATTTTACTCGGAGGTTCGATTTTAGCAAACTCAGTGGCGTTTGCAAGATGATTCAATTATCTATCATATCATAGGTTATGGGACACATAATTCCTTTCGTGCTAAGAGTATGACTATTTGAAGTTGACCCAATCAATAATTTTCCTCTAACTGGCTACTGACCCTCACCTACGGTCCATGCTGGTCAGCCGTCATTTGCGTCAGAGGCTGGGTAAAGAGGGTCTCGATCCACCGACACAGACCATGAACCGTGGTCTGATCTACAGATCGTGGGTCTGTCCGTGGGTCGAGACTTAGCCAATTTTCTGAGTTGGGTTTGGGCAGGGGTTGTAGTGGTGAACCACGGACCACTAGCACAAGCCGTGGTTTGACCTACGGTCCGTGGATGGAAACCGTGGGTTGCATCTGCAACTTCTCAAAATCTACATTTTTGGTCTGATTCGAATACAGGATGTTACATTATCTCCCCCTTGGGACCATTTGTCCTCGGATGAAGACTAAACTTGCTGAAATAGAGGGAGAGGGCTGCAATCCCTACCACTAAACACTGAGAACTGAATTTCTGACTAAACTGAGTTCCAAGAACATGAAAATACGCTCAAAATGCAAGTACAAACTGAAGGAACATGATTCTAAGACTGAATTTACACATGACTGACTGAAAACTGAAGAGGAACTATTACCTCAAGCTAGAGTGGAATTGGAAGGAATGAGGTTAGGATACTTAGCTTTCATGGCTTCTTCTGCTTCCCAAGTAGCTCCCTCTACGGACTGACTCCTCCACAAAACTTTAACTGAAGTGACTTCTTTGTTTCTCAACCTTCTAACCTGACGATGGAGAATCTCAACTGGTACATCCTCATATGAGAGACTATCTTTCACAACCACACTCTGTAATGGCACTACGGATGCTGGATCACCCACACACTACTTCAAAAGAGAAATGTGAAAGACCGGATGTACTGCTGCTAGTTCTGGTTGTAACTCTAACTCATAAGCCACTTTACCAATCCTTTTCAGAATCTTGTAAAGGCCTACATATCTAGGATTGAGCTTCTCTTTCTTGCCAAATCTCATCACCCCTTTCATAGGTGACACTTTCAAGAAAACTCAATCATCTATCTCAAACTTTAATTTCCTTCTCATTATTTTTGCATAGGACTTCTGTCTTAAGTCTATTTCTGACGAGCTAAACTTTTTCACATAGCTTCATAAACCAAATCTGGCCCAATCAAGGCTGCTTCACCTACTCATCCACCTAAGGAACACATAATCGACCCTGATAGCGAAGCACACCATCTCCCTCTTGGGAGAAAACCTCAAATCTTTGCTGGTGGACTGCACCCTTAAGTTGAAACAAGATTGGATCATTGTCTTGCTTTTCCTTAACCTCCGCTACCAATGAAGATTCTGACCCATTCTGAACTGTTACACCACTATCTTATATGCTCATAAGGCAAACTCCCAAGCGAGCAAGCCTATGAACATCTTTCACTAGCTCCTTTCTTTCTTCGTCAACATGTGCTACACTACCCATAGATATTCTGCTAAGAGCATCTCTACCAGGATGGTAATGCACACTCATATCATAATCCTTGAGAACTCAAGCCATCTTCTCTGGCGAAGATTCAACTCTTTCTGGGTGAATACATACTGGAGACTCTTATGGTCTGTGAACACATCTACATGAATACCATACAAGTAGTGTCTCCAAATCTTGAGTGCAAACACCACTGTTGTAAGCTCGAGGTCATGAGTTGGATAATTCTTCTCATGTACCTTAAGTTGTCTAGAAACATAAGCCATAACCTTACCTTGCTGCATCAACACACAACCTAGGCCGACCCTGGATACATCACAATAGATCACATAACCATCAGAACCCTCTGGTAGAGTCAAGACAGGAGTTGTAGTCAACCTAGTTTTTAATTCTGCGAAGCTTTTATCACAATCATCTGACCATCGAAACTTGACCATCTTCTAAGTCAACCTAGTCAATGGTGAGGCTATGGATGAAAATCCTTCCACAAACCGTCTGTAATAGCTCGCTAGACCCAAGAAACTTCTGATATCTGTAGCAGAGGTAGGTCTGGGCCATTGTTTCACTATTTCTATCTTCTGGGAATCTACTCGAATTCCTTCACTAGACACAATATGCCCAAGGAAGGAAACTGATTGTAACCAAAACTCGCACTTGTTAAATTTTGCAAATAACTGGCGATCTTTGAGAGTTTGCAGAACAACTCTCATTCCTAGAGTAAATGAGGATATCACCAATAAAGACGATAACGAACAAGTCCAAGTACTGCTTGAACACTCTGTTCATCAAATCCATGAAAGCTGCGGGAACATTGGTTAGTCCAAATGACATGACTACAAATTCATAATGACCATACCGAGTTCTGAAGGTTGTCTTCAGAATGTCACTATCTCTGACTTTAAGCTGATGATAACCCGATCTGAGGTCTATCTTTGAGAAATGACTAACACCCTGAAGTTGGTCAAACAAGTCTTCAATCCTGGGGATGGGATACTTATTCTTGATTGTGACCTTGTTCAACTTCCTATAGTCAATGCACATTCTGAGATAACCATCTTTCTTCTTTACGAACAACACTGGTGCACCCCATGGTGAAATACTAGGTCTGATGAAGCCATTATCTAGAAGGTCTTTCAATTTCTCCTTCAATTCCTTAAGCTCAGCTGGAGCCATTCTATAAGGAGGAATAAAGATGCTGGGTATCTGGAAGGAGATCAATTCCAAAGTCGATTTCCCTTTTGGGAGGAACTCCGAGAAGATCATCTAGAAACACTTCTAGAAACTCATTGACTACAGGGACTGACTCAAGAGTTGGGGATTCAGAACTTGAATCCTTAACTCGAACTAGAAGATAGAGACAACCCTTAGAGATCATCTTTCTGGCCTTAAGGTAAGAAATGAATCGACCCATAGGCGCTAAGCTACTACCCTTCCATTCTAAGATTGGTTCGTCTGGAAACTAAAAATGAACAATCCTAGTTCTACAATCGACTGAGGCATAACAAGAATGTAACCAATCCATGCCTAGAATGACATCAAAGTCTACCATTTCTGACTCTACATGATCTGCTGAGGTGACTTTCTGAGAGAGTGGAGATAGGGTAAAAATCCCAAAGGATATTTACAAAGACTACTAAAACAGACTGTGACAGGGCAATTTCTGTATACCAGTCTAGCTATAACTGGGTCACCGACTGGAGTTGAGACTGAGAAGGGTTCTGATAGAGTTTCTGGATTGACACCTAAGATTACTGCTATAAAGGGACTTACAAAAGAAAAAGTAGCCCATGTTTTCTTTCCATTGAGTGAACCATATGTGAGCCACATCCCTAAGCTGGTAGGATGCCAACTCAACCCTACCATTACCAGTCACTTGCATCACTCCAAAGACTTTCTTAACATTATCAATGAAGTTTTGTGGGTCCTCACCAACTTGGGACCCTAATAACTCAGGCGGATTTATCCTAACAAAATCTCAAACTCTAGCTGTCATTGATCCACCATTTCTATTAGTAGGAACTGGAACCTGTTACTTGTTCTGGTTGGTCATACTCTGAGCCAAAAGCTGAATCGCATTCCAAAACTCTGCGTTCGAAAACTCAAGGTCAGGGATTGTAGGAACTGCATTAGCATTGCGTGCATTAGCATTCCTTGCGTGAGCTCTACAAAGAGGCATGATCTTAAGCGCATAACGATGGATTAGAAATGAGATCATACCAATGCACGATAACAATATCAAGAAAGTGAAGTTTTCCTAAAACACTTCATAGCCTCCCTCTCATTAGATGTGGTGCACTTCACACCCATGAAAAGGACTCTACTTAGTGCGGCTTTTCAGACATCCTAGGACTCTTAAACCTAATGCTCTGATACCAAGTTTGTCACGCCCCGAGGCTACACCCTTAACGCGGAAACGGGACCTAGGATCACAAGTGACCCCAAGCTAACCCTGCTGGCATAATCATGAGCATACTAAAGATAATAATAACTGATATGGAAGCTAAATCATAAAGTAAGTCTGAAATGAAAGGGAATACCCATATAACTGAGATGAATGAAAACTGATGAGTTTAATACAAAGTAAATATTAACTCAATACTAAGCTGAATCTAACTATGTCTAAAAATAGCCTCTAACTGACTAGAAATGTTGGGACAGTCCCCAACTAAGTTTAGCAAAACTGAAACTAGAGGACTAAAAATACTGAAAAGAAACTCATGACTATTGTCCTCAAAGAATGAGGACTCACCATTGATTCTGTTGAATTGGAGATCGGGAACCGATCTAAGCATGATCTAGATGCTGAGAACCAGAACTTACATCATGAGAACATATAGGGCAGAGTATACGTCAGTACTTGAAAGGTACTGAGCATGCAGGAAAGAATACAGCTGAAATAACATATAACTGAACAAAGCAAATAAGCAATGATATAATCTAAACATGATATAGATACAGACTATTGAGCTAACTGAATGCAATGACCAATTTATAACATGCTGAGACTGAATACTAAATATACTGATACACGGTCAATGCAATAGAATCTCACTGAACTGTGGGAGCTACTAATAACCGATAATAAAACCACATGAGCTAAATGTAGAGTCCGATGTATACCCCCCATCGAGAGGACCCAATATACCCGGCCAAATGTATAGAGGCATGACTGGTGTGATCACTAACTGATATTGCCCACAGAGGGGACTTACACTTACGTGGCTCGTAGTTCTGGGACTATATGGGTACGCTGAACCCTACTCCAACTCGGTATTATGCTACTCCCAATAGATTAAGTGGTTAACACATTATGACTGAGTTTTTGTATATAATGGATAGCTCAAAACTAAACATGCAATCTGAGAATGCAACAATTAATCTAATAATGATGCATTTTTAAAATGAGGCATGTATAACTGAATACACTATGACTGAAATACTGAATAACTCAAAATACTGACATGCAGATACTCATACTTGAAAACTCTTTCTTAGATAACAATTCAAAATCATATTATACTATGATCATTGATGACTTGGGAAGTCATACTGCATAAACATTGATGGTATATTTGGATACCATACTGTTCGTACATTGATGACTTACTCGATTGTCATACTAATCATGATTTAGAAGCTCTTTCTCAAAACTCATCTTATCTCTCTCAAAAACACAGTTTAAAACTGAAGTGTTGTCTTAAAAAAAGCTTCTCAAGATTTATAACTCAAAATAGGGTTTATGCTGAAATATACTGATAATGTGGCGTTCAAAACTGGAGCATGTATATCTAAATAACTGAAATATCTGACCTAGCATGTGTAATTCAAGAACTAAAGAAATACGTAACTAGGGTTCTGAAATTCATGCAATAAACTTAGTACAAACAAGATAATCTGATTTGGGACTTATTCATAAGTAATTCATGATAATCTCCTGAAATTCTAGAAACCCTAGGTTTGTTCATAGTAAGAGAATCAAGAAACTAACTGAATTCTAGGGAGCTAATGGGTGAAAGGAGCCCACTAGTGAAATCTCACATACCTGGTGATGAATACCACAGAGAAATCTTTCGATTTCGAGGCTGGAACTAATGGAACCTTGCTGCTTTTTTGAACTAGGGTTCTTGACTTCTTTCTCCTCTTACATTCTAATTTCTCTATGTTTTGGTGAAAGATTTGACTTAGATAAGTTCTAATTATGATTCTAGGCTTAAACTGACTAAAACCTCATAATTTAGGGTCTAAACGACATAGCTTAGGGGTCCAATGAAATAGGAAAAGACCAAAAGACCCCGACTTAATTGTTGTCGAAGTGATCGATGGACGGGACCTACGGGCCGTAGGTCAATCTATAGTCCATAGATTGGAGTGGTAGGTCAAGTCTGCCCGACAAGGCTTCACTAAAACGAGCATAACTTTTGACTCGAAGGTCAGATTTTAGCAAACTCAGTGGCGTTGGAAAGATGATTAAATTATCTATCATATCATATGTAATGGGACACATAATTACTTTTGTGCTAAGAGTTATGACTATTTGAAGTTGACCTAATCAACAATTTTCCTCTAACTGGTTGCTGACCCTCACCTACGATCAGACCTACGGACCGTGGATCGAACGATGGTCCGTGCTGGTCAGACATTGTTTGCATCAGAGGCTAGGTAAAGGGGGCCTCGATCCACGGACACAGACCACAGACCGTGATCTGACCTATGGACCGTGGGTCTGTCCGTGGGTCGAGACTTAGCCAATTTTTTGAGATGGGTTTGGGGAGGGGATGCAGTGGTGAACTACAAACCACCAGCACGAGCCTTGGTCTGACTTACAGTCCATGGATGGAAACCGTGGGTTGCACCTGCAACTTCTCAAAATATGCATTTTTTGTCTATTTAGGATACAGGGTGTAACAATTCTAGTAGGTGAATTAACTAATATGCATAGTGGTGAGGACTCTAGTTGCCATGGGATTGACAATGACATTAGAAGAGAAGATGAGGTGGTAGTTCATACTACCAATGAAGTTGGAACAATTTTTTTACCATCGGTACACATGAATGATACATTTGTCGTAACCAAGCCTATGTTGCAACTCATCAAAGAGGAAGGATTATTTGGGGGTCTCGAACACGAAGATCCTATTGAACATCATTGAAAATTCGTAAGTGTGTGTAACCCTTTTTCAACTAAGGATATTTCACAAGAGTCAATGTGATTGAGATTATTCCCTTTTCTCTAATGGGGGAGGCAACTAAGTGGTTGACTGAGTTGCCAAAGAAGTATATCACCTCATGGAGAGTATTAATTGAAACTTTTCTTGAGAGGTTCTTCCCTCTGTCTAAAGTACTAAAATTAAGGAAGGACATTCAAAATTTTGAAAGAAATAATGGAGAGCCGGCTCATAAGACATGTTTACATTTTAAGCAGGTGTTGTCCCAATGTCCCAAGCATGGTTTCCCGAATGAGCTACTGTTGCAATTTTTCTACCACAGTCTTGATGTCTTAAATAAGGGATTGGACAATCATCTTGTTCAAGGCGTTATAGTTTAGCAACCATTCATGGAAGCATCAAGGTTGCTTGATGAGATGACCAAAATTAACCAAGATTGGTACACGAGTGAAGATTATGGTTCACTTCCACACTTGGGGGAATTAAGGAGCAGGAAGAGAAAAACAAAGAGCATGACAAAAGCATTGTTGAATTGACCCTTCAACTTGAAATATTATCCAAATGTGTTATTAGAGGAGGGGTAAATTTAGTGAATGCATTGTCTTATATAGTGTATGATGATGGGGTGTACATGAGAGGTGGAAAATTGGAGGATTTTTGGCCAACTTATCCAATGCTAGCCTGGAATCAAGGTTGGACCAAATACAATGATAACAGGTGCTATGGAAAGGAATGGGAAGATGCTATATGTATGCAGCCGTTCAATCCAACGATCCGATGAAGGCAAAAACCGATGATTTTTTGACTAAAATCCTAAACAAGGTGGAGGGTTCAGATATAATCTTGCGATGGATTAAAAGTGATGTTTCAACTTTGTCCACCACCGTAATCTCACACTCATCGTCCATCAAGTCACTTGAAGAAAATATGGGACAACTGACTGCTCTTGTGTATGGTAATACCTATAAGAATTCAATGTTTCATGCAAATGAGAATCAAAGGGATCCCACTCAAGTTTCACCTATAGTTACTAGAAGTGGAAGAATTTGCGAGAAATAACAAAATCAGATAATGTGAATGCTCAAGGGGTGATTACTAATGATATATCACCTAAGGGAATGGGTAAGACACAAGCAAAAGAAGTTGAAGGGGAGCAAAATGAAAATTCTAAAGTAGACAATGGTGAAACTTTATATATATTGCCTCTAATTTAGATAAAGCTGCCATTTCCTCAACAATTGAGGAGAAAAAATGACAATGCAAAATTCCAAAAGTTTGTGGAAATAGTGAAAGATTTGAAAGTGAATATCCCAATGGTGGATACCTTGAACGAAATGGGGGTTATGCCAAATATATGAAAGAATTGGTGACAAAAAAGAGGGTGATGATTGTGAAACCATTGAAATGCTGCATACATGTGGTGCGGTGATGACAAAGGATGCGGTCCTCAAGAAAGATGACCCGAGAGCTTTCACTATTCCATGCACCATTGATGTGCGTACTTTTGCAAAGGCCTTGCGTGATCTTTGTGCAAGCATAAATTTGATGTCACTGATGATATTTCATAAGCTCGGATTTGAGGAACCAAAACCAAAAAACATGTGACTCTTAATGACTAATCGTTCAATAAAGAGACCAGTTTTTGTGGTTTATGATGTGCTAGTGAAGGTTGAAGAATTTGTGTTCCCTGTGGATTTTGTAGTACTTGATTGTGAGATTGATATTGATATGCGAGTTATTCTTGGAAGACCATTATTTGCCACGAGAAAAGTATTGGTTGATGTTGAAGGTGGTTAGTTGAAGTTGTGAGTTAATGATGAAGTGGTCAGCTTCAATATTCATAAATCTATGAAGTATCCGAGTGACATGCATGTTGTATCTCACTTGGATCAAATTGATGAAGACATGTCATGGGGATTTATTAGCTCAAGTATTACTTAATTATGATCAAGCCAAAATTTACAACTTTGATGAAGTCAAGGCTGCCCTTGTGGGTGTAGGCTCACATACTTCGCTGCAAACGAAACTTGATCTTGATTTATCTAGTCGTGAAGCGCCCCCGGCCAAGCCATCTATTATTGAGCCACCAAAATTAGAATTGAAAGAGCTTCCGTCTCATCTCAAATATTCCTTTTTGGGAACCAATAACACGCTTCTGGTGATTATTTCTAATGACCTTAAGCAATGGGAAGTAGAGTTGTTAATCATGGTGTTGAAGAGACACATTAGAGCTTCGGGGTGGTCAGTTGCTAACATCGTGGGAATTTTCGCATGTGTATGCACTCATAAAATTAATTTGGTGGAAGATTGCAAACCAAGCATTGAGAACCAAAGACGGCTAAATCCTCCAATGAAAGAAGTGGTGAAAAAGAAGAGTATAAAATGGTTAAATGGGGGAGTAATCTATCCAATTGTGAACAACCATGGGTAAGTCCGGTGCAATGTGTTCCCAAGAAGGGTGGTATCACGGTAATTCCAAATGAAAAAGTGAAGCTTGTTGCCACTAGGCCCATTATCGGGTGGCGTGTGTGTATGGACTATCATAAGCTTAATTTATGGCCAAAAAATATCATTTCCCCATGCCATTTATCGGTCAAATTCTTGATAGGTTTGTAGGCAAGGGGTGGTATTGCTTTCTTGATGGATATTTCGGGTATGACCAAATCTCCATTGCACTGGAGGAGCAAGAAAAAATAAATTTTACATGTCCTTATGGAACATTTTCCTTCAAACGAATGCCCTTTGGGTTATCTAACGCACCGGCTACCTTTCAATGGTGTATGTTATCAATCTTCACAGATATGGTGGAGGACTCCATGGAAGTGTTCATGGACGACTTTTTGGTCGTTGGAGAGTCTTTTAAATAATGATTGAAACATTTGGAGATGATGCTTAAAAAGTGTGTAGATTCAAATCTGGTTCTTAATTGGGAAAACTACCACTTTATAGTGAAAAAAGGGATTGTGCTTAGGCACAAAATTTCTAGGGATGAAATTGAAGTTGATCAAGCTAAAACCCAAGTAATTGAGAAATTACCTCCCCCAATTTTGGTAAAAGGGGTT
>JAJOOR010001236.1:0-27423 GCA_036250505.1 Solanum acaule
TTAATTCACCCATTATCAACAATTAATCATGAATAAACATTAAACAACACAAGAGATATCAATACAATTCACTTTACACATAATTCCATCAACTTTGATTTTATAGAAATAAACCCACTTCTTAGCAAATTTTAGGGTTTTGTAGAAGACAAGGGTTCATGGAGTATTTCATTCAAAAACCACAAACAAACATCAATTAATCCATATCCAAACGTTTCAAATCATTTTCATGCAAGAACCCTTGATAGAATTCAAAAACAAGCTTTTAGTCACTTTTTGAAAACATTGTAAAATCCTTTGAAATGAAGTGCCACCATACCTCAATTGATGAAATATCAATGAAATTTGGTGGAAGGAACCTTCAATTTGA
The DNA here is from genome assembly GCA_036250505.1 of Solanum acaule. Lineage (NCBI taxonomy): Eukaryota > Viridiplantae > Streptophyta > Magnoliopsida > Solanales > Solanaceae > Solanum > Solanum acaule. The sequence goes on from JAJOOR010001236.1 coordinate 371, forward strand.
AACCCTAGCTCTCCACCTTCTTCTTCCTTGAACTTGAGAGAACTTTTGGGGAGGGAAGGGTTTTGATTTTGGGAAAAATGAAGAATGAATTCTAAAATGCCATTTAAATGTTTTAATACTCTTAAAATACATTAATACACTTAAAATAATGACCCACATGCTTAAAATAATTAATTAACAAATTACTAAAAGAACCCCACTTAGCCGAGTCCCTTGGACATCAACCAGGTTCGAACCACGCCCACCAGACCACGGACCGTGGTGTGGTCCACGTCCCATCATTGGGGTCCGTGGTTTGGGAGTGAGAGTCAGCCTACAGAGCCTGCAACTACGGACCAAGACTACTGGCCGTGGTGAGTCACCGACTACTATCGGCGAGGACAGGGTTATTCACCAAGAGATACAATGAAAGATAGTATAATGGGCTATACAAAGGGCGATCTAAAGTCCTATCGACGAGTCGCCGATAACTTTCGGTGATCATGAATTAGTTTGCTAAAAGTTACAGAGTTTTTGACACTAAGGACAAGAATTAAGGGCAGTCTATTACACATAGGCGAACCGCCGAATCGTTCGGCGAGCTCGACCCAACTCGCCGAATGACACAACGTGCCTATTTTTCGACCCAACTCTCGAAACTGACCTTACTAGCTTCAAAAAGAAAATCAAAGCATGCATACACGAAATTTACACAGGACCCATACTTCCCATCACACCAGAATGCTCAAACTTTTTCCGATTTCACCAAATTTGACCTTTTAACTACGAGTACCCTTAAGAATGTAGTCACCCATTATAAGTTCATTCAAATCAAAGCACAAACACTAAGGCATTCGACTACTAAAGTATTTTGGGCAAAATTTTTGAATTCACAATAGCATCGCAACACCCTATCTCTATCAGAGTGGCTCAGCACACGTCACCCTAATACTATAATTGTAGAAGAGCATAACATTATCACAAATAAGTTTAGAGTTTTAGAGACTAACCTTCTATACTGGTCAATTTGCTTTCTTTTTGAAATGCTAGGCAGCAAAGAAATCCAACCTCAAGCACTAATCACCGACTAAAATACTAATGTAAGGTAAAAATCTAAGAAAAGTACCTTTGGTATGGCTTTGAGGAGTTTAAAACGAGGGAAAGTGAGAGATTCAAAAATTTGACCTTTGGCCTTTATATCACTGTTCGGTTCTCAGCCATTCGGCGACGTTAGTCATATCGCCAATCAACTTAGCGATGCGCCGAACGCCTGCTCATCTCACCGAGTTTTACAGGGCATCCCTTATTTTGGGGACACAACAGTGGATTAAATCAGAATCACCGATAGGTTTGGCGATTCGCCAACTTAATCCTTGGCTCACCAACTTGTGCTTCTCAACACCTTTCTCACTTTAACCTACAAAACCAACATACCATTATTCTAACATAGTAATTAGAAGCAGTAAAACATTGGGTTGCCTCCCAAGAAGCGCCTTATTTTACGTCGTGCCATGACGCAAACCCTGTTTTATTCTTCGTTATTAGGGTTAGCCCTAGTGTCACTAGGTGACCCTAATATGTCATTTGGGTGGAGATGAGGCACTTCAAAACTCAGGAGTGACCTAATTAGCTGAATTTATCTAGAGTGTGATTCGATCATTTGATTCAACACTTCAATATTTTCCTTCATTTTTTCCAACACCCGATCTTAATTGGTGATCTGATGGAGAATGATTTGAAGTTTGTCCTTGACACGATTTCCCCCCCCCCCCCCATCTCTAGACTTCCTCTGCTCATGAGGGGGTATGTACCTCCCTTTCTTATTGCATTGGATTCCACCTCTAAGATTTTGATGGCTAAGTCATTTAGCTGAGATGCTAGTACGGTTAGCGTGAGGTCCTTTTGGACTCCTTGGCTCATTTCAACTAATTTGCCACTACTCTACTCATCCATGCTCATCTAAATGGACAACTCAATAAATAATAATAGAAAAAACAAAACTAAAAGTAAAGTTAGTGAACTACAACTAAGAAGAACAAAAATTCTACAAATCTAAAAACTCTCAAATAACACAACTCCCCGGTAGCGGCGCAATTTTGATGCTTATCGTGACCAACGACACTAACCTACAGTTTGAGTGTCTACGATTATCAATAATATAGTAACCCAACCAAGGGTTGGGATCGTGTCCCAAGGGAGTGGTTTCGAGAATTAATAGAGAAATTAAATCTAGTTCTAACTATTGTAGCTAAAGACATTAACAATGAAAAACATTCTAAATTAAAGGGGGACAAAAAGTGCCAAATATCAATTTGGGGGTTTTGTCACAAGTATAGCAAAACAACAAAAATAACAAGAAAATCAAGTATGGGGAAAAGTTCTTGGGGTGTGACCGCAATACAAGTTGAGATAAATAGTTGGGTACATGCTTTCGATAGGAAATTTGCAAGATAATAGTGACTAGGGTAAGCTTTAGATGGAAATAAGTTCCCTCTCGGGTAACTTACCCCGTTTCAAATGCATTCCTCTCGGACACCCATTTCCCGCATGAAGACCATTCTACGCCTTAGGCCACTCACTCTCTTGAGCTGAATGTTAGGATATGGGACTAGGGCTCACCCTCTCGGGCTGAACCTCATGTCGACCCACTCCTTAGGCCATCAGTCTAGTGGTCTTGGTTTCGCGACCTCCCTCTCGGGAAAGCCGAAAACACATAGGTGGCTTTGTATTTGCAATTACAAACTCATTAAGTTAAACCACAACCACTAGGTGAAATCACCATTAAAATACATCTAACCTATCAGCAAGCAAGACCAATAATAATATCAATACATATTTGCTAAATCACACCCTAAGAATAGGGGTTTTTAGCCACACATCAAGAAATAACATAATACACCTAAAATGATAATGAAATCAAATGGGTATAAGAAATTAAACCTTGATTTAAGCAAAGGGAGAAGAATAGAAAAGACCCACTTCCAACTTGGGGAAGATGAACTCCTTTCTTCAAGTTTCCAAAACCCTCTCCAAACTTGAGAGTAAAATAAAAAGTACTAAAATTATATTGTCTAATAATATTGCTAAAACTGATACTCCAGACTCTCCTCTCAATGAGTATTTATAGTTTTCAAAAATATGTGCTATGGCGGATCGTTCGGCGACGTTAGTCAGAATCACCGATCAACTCGGCGATTCGCCCTTCGGTGTACTTCATCGCCGCCTTCCACCATCCTTCGGCATTGTCGTGCTCAAGATCATTGGGCGACATAGTACTACTTCGCGAAACTCCTCGGTGATGTGCCGACTGTTCCCTTTTTCCACCGACTTGATCCTTTTCTTCAGGGCTTAGTATACTGGAACAAAAGGTGAAGTGAAACCCTTTGGCGATTCGCCAAGTGGACTCGGTGATCCTCAGGCCTTCATTTTCTCGTTCTTTTCAGCCTTCTCATTCCTTTTTGCTAAGTAGTGTCCATGCTTTCCTTCAAACTTCAAATTTTTGAAACTTAAAGGTTTTCATCAGATATTGAGATAAAATAAGCATTTGAGGATGCATTTTCTATTAAAATATAGCTCTAAATGAGTCCAATTTGTGGACTCATCACTTACCATTCTTCATTCTCATTTTTAGTTAATACTCATAAACAAGAAACATTCATATTTAATAAGTCATGACAAGGAAAGTAACTCATAATAACAATACAAGTTAAGCATTCATCCTTTCATTTAGCCTTTATGTCAACATTCTCAATAGAATCATTATAAGAACATTCATTTCATTAGACATTATGACCTTTGAGGAACACACCATAGCCACTCTCAAAGCCTACTCGTGCTATCACAACCCAGGGGTACCCCCTAAACGTAACACGGTGTACTTGACCCCGATGGGGTCTCATACAAGCCCTTAGCATAATCATAAACATAAAATCATAGGAATGATGCAGAAAATTTAAAACATTTACAATCGAAGTCAACTTCTTTTTCATTAATGAAAATAAGAGTCTAAACCTTGTCTCAATCACCATCTAGTACAATAGAGAATACAAATAGGGTCAAATACCCTTTACATCAATAAAGTCTCAAACATAGAAAGTACAATAAAAGCTAGAAATAAATAATGTATTGTCCTCGAACCATGAGGACTCACCAAGCCTAGGGAATAGTCAACCCAAGCTTTACTTGAAAGAAGAAGTGCATCTCAACTACCGAAACCTACACTCATAGTAAATGTAGAAAATATGGGTTAACACAAATAATGTACTAAGTATGGAAGCCATGCACAAAAAACCTTAAAACATGCATAAAAGGGACATTTAGTTGAAATAATCCCATTATCAAGTTTAAAAGCCATTATGCACATTTATGAAGAAACATAAGTCAAACCAACATACAAGCAACCCAAAGCCATACTAGGGCAATGCAAATGTAAGATTTTATAACCCTACCAAATGCTAAGTATCACATTTAAGTCACTAAAAAAATACATATCTTACTTTTACCTCATCCCTAACCAACATACATAAGTAAGGATTTATTCATATTCATAACTTGTAACAAGTAAAGTCAACCTTAACATTCATACATATCATATATATATAAGCCATAAGTCTTCATAACGTAAGAGAACCTCACCATAACCCCTATTAAAGTCTACTTGTGCAATGCATAAGTGAAGTCCCATACCCCCACTCATACTAAGTAGTACCTCTTAAGAAGTCATAATTAAAGTCCATGTTCTTATCATAGTTCATATTCGTATCATATATGGAAAATAACAGTAATCGACATAGACCATGTGAGCTACATGGAATCCAGAATCTTAAACACATAGTTTGAAGGGACACATTGGGTGATAGCTACACAAAGATGAAAAGCATCCATACCTTGACTAAGAAACTCCATGAAATTTGGGGAAGAACCTTTCAAATCCACAAACCCTAGCTTCAATGGCTCCTTTCTTCTTCTTTGTGTTTAGAGAGAGAAATATTGAGAGAAGAGGAAGTTTTTTATTTCAATTGCCTATTTGAGTATAATGACTTAGAATAATGGATTTGACTTAAAAACATCTTATATACTTCCCCTAAAAATACCCAAAATAACCCCACTTTAATTGGACTAAAAGGGAAATGGAAAAACTAACCCATATTTAACTCACCTCGTCAGGGACCACGAGCCACCTTCACGAGTAGTAGTGTGGACCACGACCCGTGGTCCTGCCCGTGACGGTGCGGCAGTGGCCATGTTATTTGGAGCACATGGCTCATTTGTCCAAGGCATCCTCCTGAGCACCTTTACGAGCCGTGAAATGGACCAGGACCCATGGTTCTGCTTGTGATGGGTGAGGTAGTATCTAGGCTACCTCTTGCCCCCAAGCCACCATGCCCAAGTCTCCTTCACGAAGGGCACCATGAGCCGTGGTCCCTTCCGTAAAGTTTGAGGCAGTAGCTAAGGTTTTGGGTGGCCACTTTTCCAAGGCCAAGGAAACTTCACGATCACCTTCACGAGTCATGGAGTGGACCACAATCTGTGGTCCCTCTCGTGAAGGTAGGCAGTGCGCTCCTAGATAGGGGTAACCTTGGCTTGGCCCATTTGCCTTGGCACTTGTCCCTTGATCTGGACTCAAATAACCTTATTTCAACCTTAAATGACTTATTAAAATTCTGGGAGTCATTTTACGACTTTCAACCTTATGTTTAGGCTCTAGTTTAACCTACCATTTTTCCGAGGGGTTACGTTATCTCCCCCTTGGGAACATTCATCCTCGAATGATGATTTAGACAATCTTTGGTAATAATGACTCAAGACTAGCAGCCCATCATGCATGCCACATAACAAAATTGCACAATTTATAGGAGGAAACATCAACTCCATCTCATGACAATATCAATGCAATCACAAGGAAGTAGGGAACTACATCTACAACCCATGATGCACAAAATTTATCATTTCACATAAACATGGGAGGAACTACCTTCTCCAACTCAAAGCAAGCTCAACACAACAATATGGAGCCAACATTTCATTTCATCAAAATCATAACTAAGTATGTTCATCAATTTACCTTATGAAGTCAAATATGCAATCATCATTCTAAAATGCAAATCAATATGAGGAACATATAAATCATGAAAACTCAATTTATGCTAAACATGAATTCTCACAAGAACATGCATATCATAAGGAAATCATAAAGAACACTTATAGCACATATGACTTCCAAAACACCAACTTAAGAAAACTACTTACCTCAAGTTTGGATAGGAGTAGAAGGAAAAAGATGAGGATAGCGGGACTTCATATCGGCGTCGGCCTCCCATGTAGCACCCTCAATTAAGTGATTCCTCCGTAAGACCTTAATGGAAGCTACTTCTTTGTTTCTTAACTTCTTAACTTGCCGGTCTAAAATCTCCACCGGGACATCTTCAGCAGAAAGACTATCATCAACTCCCAAACCCTCTAAAGGAATGATGGATACCGGATCACCAATACACATTTTGAGCATAGAAACATGAAATACCGGGTGAATCGGAGCTAATTCATTTGGCAAGTCTAATTCATTGGCACCCTTCCCAATAAGCTTCAAGATTTTATATGGGCCCACATACCGGGGACTAAGCTTCCCCTTCTTACCAAATCTCATCACACCTTTCATAGGTGATATTTTCAATTTGACCCAATCACCAACCTCGAATTCTAGATCCCTCTTTCTAACATTGGCATAAGACTTTTGCCGACTTTGGGCCATCTTTAACCTCTCTCTAATGAGTCAAACTTTTTTCAATAGCCTCATAAACTTGTTCGAGACCAATTAGAGCAAATTCACCTACTTCAAATCAACCAACTGGGGATCTACACCTCCTACCATATAGTGGTTCAAACGGAGCCATGGCAATGCTTTAGTGGTAACTATTGTTCTAAGCAAACTCTATCAATGGGAGATAGTCATCCCAACTACCCTTCAAATCTTTCGCACATGCCCTCAACATGTCCTCTAAGGTTTGAATGGTGCATTCCATTTGACAATCCGTTTGAGGGTGGAAAGTGGTACTAAGATTAACATTGGTACCAAGCCCTTTTTGGAATGCCTTCAAAAAGTGTGAAGTAAATTGAGCACCCCGATCCGAAATGATAGATAAGGGAACCCCATACAACTTCACTGTCTAATTGATGTATAACTTGGCATAGTCTTCTGCCAAAAATGAAGTCTTGACGGGAATAAAGTGGGTGGACTTTGTCATTCTATCAACAATGACCCAGATAGAATCATGTTTCCTTCTATTATGAGGCAACGCCACAATAAAATCCATATTCACATCCTCCCACTTCCAAGTGGAAATATCTATATCTTGGGACAACCCTCTCGACCTTTGATGCTCGGCCTTAACTTGTTGGCAATTCAGACACTCGGCAACAAAACCCGCTATATCCTTCTTCATACCATTCCTACAATGGACTTCCCGTAGATCACGGTATATCTTGGTGTCTCCCGGATGAATAGAATACTGCGAACCATGAGCCTCTTCTAAAATTTTCTCTCTCAAGCCATTATGAGTCCTCAACTTGGACTCATTTAGGGCTATATTTGGATAGAATTAGTTTCCTTAAATGCATATTGCATCTCAATATCTAATGAAAACCCTTAAGCTTCACGTATTTGGAGTTTGAGGGAAAGCGTTGACACTACTTAGCAAAAAGGAACAAAGGCAGCAGAAAGAATGACGAAATGAAGATCCGAGAATCGCCGAACCCATTCAGCGAATTGCCAAATGGTCTTATCCTCGCCTTTTGTCCTAGTGTGCTTAGACTTGAACAAAAGGATCAAATCAGCGGTGAAAATAGGCAGTCGGCATATCGCTGAGCAGTTCGGCAAAACTATACTATGTCACCCAATGATCCAAAACATGACGATGCTGAAGGCTAACACAAGACAGCGATGAACTAGACCAAAGGGCGGATCGCCAATTTGATCGGCTATCTTGACTAACTTCGCCGAGTGATCCTTCGCAGCACATTTTTTGAAAACTATAAATACTAGTTGAAGTTTTGTGTCTTATTATCAGAGTAGAAATTATTATTATCAAGTTTTATTATTAAGTTTTAATATCAGACTTAGAATATTCTCTCTAAACTTGGAGAGGGTTTTCAAGATTCAAAGGGTTTCAACTCCAAGATTTTGGACTTGGATCTTGTGGATTCTTCACTTTTGACTTGTTTTAAGACTTAATCTTGCATACCCATTGATGGAAACTGAGATTGGTATACATTTTTACCTCTTTTACTTGTGTAGCTAAAACCTCAATTTTTGGGATGTCATTATGTGAATATGGGTTAGATTAATTATAGGGTCTTGCTTGCTGATAGTTTATTTGTTAGTTTAGATGCTATTTCTTTTAGTAGTTGTGTTGGAACTTACTGAAATTGTAGTTGAAAATACGATTTCACCTTTGTGTTTTTGGCTTACTTGAGAGAGAGGTCGTAAAACTAAGACTACTAAATTGATGGCCGGTGGGAGTTGGTCGACATGAGGTTCAGCTCGAGAGAGTGAACCCTAGTCCTTCTACCACACACTCAGCTTGAGAGAGTGAGTGGGCTAAGGCGGAGGATGTTCTTCATGCAGCAAGTGGGCGTCGGAGAGGAACCCATTTGATTCAGGGTAAGTTGTTCGAGAGAAAGACTACCCCCACTATAGTCTAGCCTAGTCACAAATATTCAACGAAAATACTATCAAAAGCATGTACCCAACGATCTAGTCTAACCTGTATTCCTATAACAACCCAAGAATCCCCTCTCCTTGATTAGTACTCTTCGTATCTTTGCTTGTTTTTCCTTACTTGTGACAAACCCCCTTCATTAATCGACACTCTTGTGTCTCCCCCTTTGATTTAACCGGTTTTTATTCGATAATGTTTTTAGTTATGACTAATTAGAACTTAATTTTATTTCTCTATTAATTCTCAAAACCACTCCCTTGGAACTCAACCCCAACCCTTGGTCGGGTTACTATACTATTGTACGATTGTAAACACTTGCATTGGAAGTTGTGTCTTGATTACACAAACATCAAAATGGCGCCGCTGCCGGGGAGTGGTGTCACTTGATAATTCTTAATTTAGTAAAATTTTTGTTCTTCTTAATTGTAGTTCACTTACTTTACTTTAGTTTCGTTTTGCTTGTTTGTGTATTGAAGCAGAAACATGGATATGAAGGATCATTATGGTTATCAAACATATCACCCCTTGTTAAAACTGTTGAACCTTAGGGACAACTTCCTAATATTCAAACATGAAGGGGATGAAACCATTCAGGAAATGTGGCTGAAGTTTCAATCAGTGCTAGAACCATGCCCATCTCATGGGATGATCGACAAAGCACTATTGGAGTGCTTCTATAGGGGTCTTGGACCCGAAAATAGAAGTATCGCGGATCAACTTTGCAGGGGTGGTATGCTACATCAGCTCTATGAAGTAGCAGCAAATCTCCTTGATGGCATGGTTGAAACCAACAAGGAAGCGCAAAAGAAACACGAGTGGGACGCACTAGTAGCTCAAGTAGACATTCTGTCCAAACGAGTCATGGAGTTGGAAGCACAAGCCATGGAAAAGGACAAGCACTTCTCCCTACGAAAGTATAAAAATGGGAAGTAGTATGGGGGTGTGCAAAATGATGAAGTAATCTCACTCATTCAACAGAAAATTGAAGCACAAGACAAGGTGCTGAATGAGATGAAAAAGAACATCAAAATACTAAATGAAACATCAACCTCTAACTGCATGACAATTCAGCTGCAAAATGCCCAGATAGGCCATTTGATATCAGGTCGCTATCCACTATTTGCCGAGGATTCGCCTAGTTACACCATGGCCGACTACGAGGATAAGGACTAAGCGTTAACTTGCATCGTGCCACGACATTAACTAAGACGTTATTTGGGAGGCAACCCAAAAAACCCTTTTATTTCTTTATGTTGGTTTTAGAAATAATGGTGTGTTAATTGAAGAAGTGTGGGAAGCATTTGGAAAGAAAGATATTGGCGAGGGAAATGTCGGTTGGCAAGTCGCCAAAGTATTGGGCAAACCGACTCACACCGCCATTTGATCTAACCCAACTTGGGTTTGGGGTCTGTAAAACTCAGCATGCCCAAAGAAATAATTGGCGAGTCACCGATCAACTCGATGACCACAATTTGTATCACCATTTGGATCCCCACATTAACTAGGGGGTTCTGTAAAACTTGGTGAGAAAGGTGATTGCTCAGCGTGACACTGAATGGTTCGGCGCTCACGACTATTGTCACCGAGTGGGCAATAACTCGATAATTTTTCAAGCCAAAGGTTTAAAAGTTTCAATTTCTTGTGCTCTCCCTCATTTTCAAACTTTACAAACTCGCACCTAGTTTTATTCTCAATACTGTTGCATCTCTATTGTGTTTTGGTTGCTAAATTATGCTTGGATCTGGATTGCGTTGCTGCCTAACATCTCAGTAGCATCTTAATCAGCATCCAAGGTTAGTTTCCGAGCCCTACGTTCCTTTTATCGAAGGTTTTGCTCAAATGTGATGACATTACTTTGATGTTGTGTGCTGGTCCTCTTTGGTAGGATTAAAATACTTGTTTACCTGTTTGGTTGGCAAATTTTACCCGTATTAAGTTAATCGTTAATTCCCGAAGATTGCGCTTTAAAATGGATTTAAAAAAATCATGGGTTATGCATAAATGTTGTTGGGTCTGAGCCTAAGTTGGCTATTCCATGTTTTGATTTTGTTTTCGGGGGTTGTGGGGTTGAATTTGGGAAATTGGGTCGAAAGTAGGAAAGTTGGGTCATTTGGCTAGCTGGGTCGAGCTCGCCGAACCACTCGGTGGTTCGCCTAAAGATCCCATCTCACCTTTAATTCAATGCTAAATGTGATGTTGAATTCTATAACTTCGGCGAGAAACATGACGTCGCCAAATGCATTCGGCGCCTCACCGAAAGACTTCATGTTCGCCCTTTGTCTGCACCCTTGTAATTTTTGTGCACTGCACTCACCGCATTGCCTAAGTAGTTGAGTGCTTCACCAACTGGTTCGGTGAAGTGATTCTACAATTGAACGGCCTTGCTTTAGTCTGAATACTTTCTAACTTTTTCTCAAAGCTTTGTAGAAATGGCTAGACCGAAAGTACCTGGAAGATATTTTCCACCCCGACAAACAAGAGTGAAAATTTCAGGAAAAATACAAAGGCAATAGATCCTCCCAAAATGGATAATGAGGGAAAGAAGCCTAGTACAAGTATGATAACAAATCACCGAGACCCCATTATCCCCTCATGGAGAAATGGATTCTTTATAGCTATCCACTCCTTTCTGGTGGCTCATGACTTGGACAATCTTAGTAAGTCAGCTGCCGCTGAATCATCTGAAGAGGCTCCGAGGACCATTATCAAATTCTAGACTGACACATTGGTACTGATTCCCCGACAGATAGAGAGACTGCATAGACAGGATTTCTCTTTACCTTCCTCCTTGTCTTTCTTTATTTTACATTTTGAATTCTGCGTTATTTGCATTTGAGGACAAATTATTTTTATTTGTGGTGGGGTGAGGCCCACCTTGTGTGCGACTATTATTGTTTGATGTTTTGTTGATACATTTGGGTCGTTATCTGTGCAATGTCATTATATAATGTTTTTGTGGATGTTTGAGCTTATGGCTCCTTTTGTTTTAATTGAAAATGATTTTGACCCTTCAGAAAAAAATTCGCAAATTTTCGCCACCTCTTGTGTGCACTTGAATGTGGTTGTTCCTTGGCAAATTTTTCTCTTGGTTTTGATCAATATCGAAGATTCAAATAGTGCTCATAATTGAATGAACATGAGTGTACGGCTACGATAAGGCCAAATGAAGTTGCATAGACAATAGGAGAACTCTTTGCATCTCGTTGTGATTAGCCATGTATCAAATTGATTCTCTTGTGATGACCATTGCACACTAGCAAAAATGTGTAGCCTTGTTTGACTTTAGTGTCGATATCGGACTAGTGTAATGAGCTTACCTATGAACAATGCATGAATACACCTAGAATTTGCCCCGTTAGTCCGGTCAACTAAGTAGGCTATCTCTTGATATGATCTTAGGCAACTTCGAAGAGTGTGAGCCAATTTGACATATACCTCTTTGGTTACCTACCTTGTGACTGTGTGAACCTCTCTTGAACACCACTTGAGCCTTACCTTTCTTTGGAAGAACCTTGATGAAAACCAGACCTCTCTTAATCCACTACCTATAATCCTCTCGATGTGTGGTTGATTGAAAAGCCAACTTAGGCCAAAAGCCTAAGTTGGGGGTGTGGTGAAAAGAAAAGGGAAAGTCAAGAAGTGCAAGGAAAGTCTCCTTTAACCCATGATGATTGAGAAAAGTGGAACCCCTCCACATATAAAAAAAAAAAAGAAGAAAAGAATGAAAAAGAAAGTTGTGGAATAAAGTATAAAAGAAATGGAGTTTCCAAACAATCTATGGAGAGTAAATAATAGGATGACTTATGAGCACTAAAGAAAATGATGAAGGAAAAGGAAAGGAAGTGTTGTGAGCACCACATTTCATGAGGTTGAAAGTCACTGAGCCTAAATGACCATACCTTTGCACTCAGCCCCATTACATGTCTTGAAAAGACCTTTGTGATCTTGAGTGAGATGAAACAATTGTTGATTGGAAATTACGGGCAAACCTATGGGTGAAAGCATGTATTGTGTTCTTCCTTGTGAAAGTGAGCATTGCATTTGATTCCAGAACTTTAAATGGTTAAACCATTGTGTGTGAATATGGAATCATCCTTTCTGTGAGGGCATTCAAATGCTTTTGTTGAGCTCGAACTTGCATTTGAATCAAGTATTGCGAGCTTGAGAATCTTTGGTAATGGTGTGTCACAACTTGAATCTTTGGGTACACATTTGATCCTTGCATGAGTAAATTGAGTCTTATAGTGTACATTCATGATCGAGTCTTGTGTAGAATTGTTTAAGACATCCCTGTTGGAACGGTTGAACTTGAGTTTGCTTGAGTACAAGCAAAAGTTTAAGTTGGGGGTGTTGATGAGTCCTCAAATTGAACTCATTTAAGGCTATATTTTGATAGAATTAGTGTCCTCAAATGCATATTTTGTCTCAATATCTGATGAAAACCCTTAAGTTTCAGGTATTTGGAGTTTGCGGGAAAGCACGGACACTACTTAGCAAAAAGGAATAAAGGCAACAGAAAGAACGACAAAATGAAGATCTGAGAATCGCCAAACCCATTCGGCGAATTGCCAAAAGGTCTTATCCTCACCTTTTGTTCCAGTATGCTAAGCCCTGAAGGAAATGATCAAATCGGCGATGAAATGAAGCAGTCGGCGTATCGCCGAGCAGTTCCACGAAGTTATACTATGTCGCCCAATGATCCAAAACACGATGATGTTGAAGGCTAACCCAAGACGGCGATGAACTAGAACCAAACAGCGAATTATCGAGTTGATCGGTGATCCCGACTAACTTCGCCGAGTGATCCTTCGCAGCACATTTTCTGAAAACTATAAATACTAGTTGAAGTTTTGTGGCTTAGTATCAGAGTAGAAATTATTATTATCAAGTTTTATTATTAAGTTTTAATATCATACTTAGAATATTTTCTCTAAACTTGGAGAGGGTTTTGAAGAACTTAAAGATTCAAAGGGTTTCAACTCTAAGATTTTGGACTTGGGTCTTGTGGATTCTTCACTTTTGACTTGTTTTAAGACTTAATCTTGCATACCCGTTGATGGAAATTGAGATTGGTATACATTTTTACCTGTTTTACATGTGTAGCTAAAACACCAATTTTTGGGGTGTGACTGTGAATATGGGTTAGATTAATTGTTGGGTCTGCCTTGCTGATAGTTTATTTGTTGTTTAGATGTGATTTCGTTTAGTAGTTGTGTTGGAAATTAATGAAATTATAGCTACAAATATGATTTCACCTTTGTGTTTTCGGCTTGCTCGAGAGAGAGGTCGTAAAACTAAGACTACTAAATTGATGGCTGGTGGGAGTGGGTCGACATGAGGTTCAGCTCGAGAGAGTGAACCCTAGTCCTTCTCCCACACACTCAGCTCGAGAGAGTAAGTAGGCTAAGGCGTAGGTTGTTCTTCATGCGGCAAATGGGTGTACGAGAGGAACCCATTTGATTCAGGGTAAGTTGTTTGAGAGAAAGCTTACCCCCACTATAGTCTAGCTTAGTCACAAATATTCAATGAAATCACTATCAAAAGCATGCACCCTACGATCTAGTCTAACCCGTATTCCTATCACATCCCAAGAATCCCCTCTCCTTGATTAGTACTCTTCGTATCTTTGCTTGTTTTTACTTACTTGTGACAAACCCCCATCATTAATTGACACTCTTGTGTCACCCCCTTTGATTTAACCTGTGTTTATTCGATAATGTTTTTAGTTATGACTAATTAGAACTTAATTTTATTTCTTTATTAATTCTCAAAACCACTCCCTTGGGACTCGACCCCAACCCTTGGTTGGGTTACTATACTGTTGTATGATCGTAGACACTTGCATTGGAAGTTGTGTCTTGATTATGCAAACATCAATCCATTAACATCCAGAACAGATAATCTACCTTGGTCCCTAACCACCCCATCTCCCTTTTGGGATAAAGCCTCAACGGACTTATTGAGTACCGTCTGTCAACTCCATTAGTATGGGATCAAGGTGTTGTTTAGACTTCACATCAACCACAAAGGACGATTCGGAACTATGATGGACCATAACTCCACCTTTGGTGGAATCCACTAGTTGGACACCTAATAGGGCCAACATATACATATCACGAACCAATTCCTTCTTCTCATCTTCTACATGAGCCACACTACCCATGGACAATCTACTTAGGGCATCTGCAACTACATTAGCTTTGCCAGGGTGGTAAAGGACACTCAGTTCATAATCCTTCAAAAGTTCTAACCACCTTATTTGTCGGAGATTCAAGTCTTTTTGGGTAAACACATATTGAAGAATCTTGTGGCTGGTGAAGACATCTACATGGACCCCATAAAGGTAATGTCTTATATTTTCAAAGCAAACACTACCACCGCTAATTCGAGATCATGAGTTAGATAATTCTTTTCATGTACCTTGAGTTGCCTCGAAGAATAGGCAATCACTTTACCATGTTGCATAGTACACAACCCAAACCCACTCGGGAAGCATCACAATATACCACAAACCCCTCATTACCCTCCGGTAAGGTCAACACCGGAGTGGAATAAAGCTTATCTTTCAACTTTTGGAAGCTTTTCTCACAAGCCTCCGACCACACAAATTTACCTTTCTTTTGAGTCAAGACCGTCAACGAAGAATCAATGTAGGAGAAACCCTCAACAAACCTACTATAGTAACCGGCCAAACCCAAAAAGCTTCTAATATTGGTAGGAGTTAGAGGTCTTGGCCAACTCTTGACCGCATCCATCTTCTTAGGATCCACCTCAATACCCATGCTTGACACAATATGACCAAGGAAGGCAATCGACCTTAGCCAAAACTCACACTTGCTAAACTTTGCATACAATTGGTGGTCTTTAAGGACTTGCAATACCATCCTTAAATGATACATATGTTCACCCTCTCTTCTTGAATAGATCAAAATATCATCAATAAAAGCGATCACAAACGAATAATGATATTGCATAAACACCCTATTCATTAGGTCCATGAATGTCGCTGGGGCATTTGTTAACCCAAAAGACATAACCACAAATTTGTAGTGACCGTACCGGGTCCTAAAGGCCATCATGGAAATGTCAACCCCTCTTACACTTAGTTGATGGTAACCCGAACGAAGATCTATTTTGGAGAAATAGTTGGCCCCTTGAAGTTGATAAAACAAATCGTCAATTCTAGGGAGAGGATACTTATTCTTTATAGTCACCTTGTTCAATTAGAGGTAGTCTATACACGTCCTAAGGGACCCATATTTCTTCTTTACGAACAATACTAGAGCACCCCATGCAGAGATGCTTAGTTGAATAAAGCCCTTGTCTAACAAGTTCTTGAGTTGCTCCTTCAACTCTTTCAATTCGGCCGGAGCCATTCTATAGGGAGGGATGGATATGGGTTGTGTATCTGGCAAAAGATCAATGCCAAAGTCTATTTCCCGTTCAGGAGGAATGCCGGGCAAGTCATCGAGAAAGACTTCAGGAAACTCACTCACCACGGGGATCGACTCTAAGGAAAGGACCTTGGACTCAACATCCATAACCCAAAAATATATCATACATGCACCCCTTGGAGATCATTTTCCTAGCTTTTAGACATGAACAAATTGACCTCTCGAAATAGAATTCCCCCCTTTCCACTCTAAAATTGGCTCTTTTGGAAATTGAAATTTGACCACCCGGGTCCTACAATCTATTGAAGCATAACATGCATGCAGCCAATCCATGCCAAAAATTACATCAAAATCAAGCATGTCTAATTCTACCAAATCAACCAAAGTGACTCTATGAGACAAACAAATAGGACAACTCCTATAGACTCTTTTTTCCACTAGCGAGTCACCAACCAAGGTATACACCGGAAAAGGTTCTAGTAACATTTTGGGGAGCACTTCAAATTTCATTGCCACAAAAGGTGTAACAAATGATAAAGTGGCACTGAGGTCTAATAATGCATACACATCAATGGAAAAGACTTGCAACATACCTGTTACCACGTCCGGGGAGCCCTCTTTGTCACCTCGAGATTGAAGAGAATATAAGTGGTTCTTCTTTGGAGCATCGGAATTTCAACCACTAGGAGGGACTTGCTTGCCCTATCTTCCTTGAGCCCTTACCATGAGACAATCTCTCTTCATATGTCCACTCTTCCCACAACTAAAGAAACCATCCGTGCAAACTAAGCACTTGCCATTATGCTTTTTGCTGCAGTTTGCACAACTAGGTCTTACATCATAAGAGCTACCACTATTACCTCATTATGGATTAGGGTTAGACACCTTTGGAGCACTAGAAGAGCCTTGGTTGGAAAACCTTCTCTTAAACCTTGGTTTACCTTGATCCTCAAATTTACCCTTGGAAGAATTCCCATCATTGGTCCTTTCCCTCTTCAGTTCTCTATTCACTTGCTTGAGCTTTTGTTCCTCAATTTGTTCGGCATGAACTATAGGACGTGAAATATTCATACTTGGGATGAGCATTGCCTAATGACATTCATTGACTACCAAGTCGGATATCCCCATAACAGATATGTTCATCTAGGCCCTAGAGTCCGCCACTAAGGTTGGAGCATATTTACACAATTGGGTGAACTTAAGGATATACTCCTTCACACTCATACCTCTTTGGCAAAGGTTGATGAATTCTTGCATCTTTCATTCCCTCAATTCTAGGGGGAAAAACCTATAAAGAAAGGCCGACTTGAACAATCCCTAATCTATTGGACCCACTTTTACGGGTCTCTCATCCTTCCATTGCTCATACCAAACTTGAGCCACATCTTTCAATTGGTAGGCGGCTAGTTCCGCCTTCTCTTGGGAAGACACTCCCATAGCATCAAGAACCTTAAACACTTCCTTAATAAACCCTTGTGGGTCTTCATCAACCTTGGAGCCATAGAACATAAGGGGGATTCATTCTTGTGAAATCCCTAATCCTTGAAGCGGTTGTACTTGCATTGGGGTTCACATGAGCTCTAGCATACCTAGTGACTTGAGCCGTTAAAGTATGAGTCAATGTTTGGAGACACGTCCTTATTTCCACATTTGTCATAGGCCCCTTGAGGAACTTGAGTCTCTTGAGGACCTTGGGTACGAACTCCCTCATTCACATCTGCTCTTCCATCCTTCTTGCGGCTGCCCTTCTTGTAGTCATATCCTATATGCACAAGAAAAGGGTTAGGAAAACGACTTCATAGAGATAAAACTCTAAGGCATGACTAAAGAGTAATCAAAGAAGTGAAAGTTCCTAAACATCTTATAGCCTCTCATTCATAAGTATGGCGCGCTTCACGCTCATGAACAAGACTCTACTAGACGTGGTTCATGAGACATCATCCTAGAATCATTCTAAACCTTTTGCTCTGATGTTTGCGTAATCAAGACACAACTTTCGATGCACATGTCGACGATCGTACAATAGTTGAGTAACCCAACCAAGGGTTGGGATTGTTCTCAAGAGAGTGGTTTTGAGAATTAATAGAAAAATAAAACTTAGTTGTAACTAGTCGTAGCTAAAGACATTAACGAGTAAAAACATTGTAAATTAAAGGGGGACACAAGAGTGTCAATTAACAATGGGGGGTTTTGTCACAAGTAAGGTAAAAACAGCAAAATAAACACATGTCTCTAAGTAATGAGAGGGGATCCTTATGATGTGACGGGAATACGGTTTAATCTACATTATTGGGTACATGCTTTCGATAGAAGATTCATAGAGTAATTGTAACTAGGCTAGACTTTAAGAGTGAGAAGCTCTCTCTCGAGAAACTTACCCCATTTCAAATGCGTTCCTCTCGGACATTCACTTGCCGCATGAAGACCAGCCTACGCCTTAACCTACTCACTCTTTCAAGCTGAGTGTATGGACATGGGACTAAGGTTCACTCTCTCGAGCTGAACTTCATGTCGACCAACTCACACTGGCCATCAATCTAGTGGTCTTAGTTTTACGACCTCTCTCTCGAGCAAGCCGAAAACACATAAATAAACTTGTATTTGCAACTACAAATTCATTAAATTCATCCACAACCACTAAACGAAATCGCAATTAAACTACGATTAAACTATCAGCAAGTAAGACCCAACAATTATCGTAACCCATATTCGTTAAATCACACCCCAAGAATTGGGGGTTTTAGCCACACATCAAGAGATGAAAATATATACCTAAATGAGCTTACATTCAAATGGGTATGAAGATTTAAGTCTTGTTACAGGCCAAGAATGATGAATCGAAATGACCCAAGTCCAAATCCTTAGAGATGAAACCCTCTTTTTCTTCAAGTCTTCAAAACCCTCTCAAACTCAGAGAAAAAATACCAAAAAGTACTATCTATATGAAAATTATTATAATTGTGCGACTCTTAAACTATAGTTCTAACTAGTATTTATAGCTTTCACAGATTTGTGCTGCAGCGTATCATTCGGCGTCGTTAGTCGGAATCAGCGATTCACTCTTTGGTGTAGTTCATCACCGTCTTGCACTAGCCTTCAGCATCGTCATGGTCTGGGTCATTGGGCTAAATGGTACTGCTTCGCGGATATTCTCGGTGATACGCCGATTGCTCCCCTTTTCCACTGACTTGATCCTTTCCTTCAAGGCTCAGCACACTGGAATAAAAGGCGAGGTAAGACCCTTCGGTGACTCTCGCCAAGTGGACTCAGTGATCCTTAGGCCTTTATTTCTTCGTTCTTTTCAGCCTTTTCGTTCCTTTTTGCGACGTAGTGTCCATGTTTTCCTTCAAACATCAAATACCTGAAACTTAAGGGTTTTCATCAGATATTGAGATAAAATAAGAATTTAAGGACATAATTTCTATTAAAATATACCCCTGAATTAGTCCAATTTGTCAGCTCATCAACACCCACAACTTAAACTTTTCCTTGTCCTCAAGCGAACTCAAGTTCAGCCGTTCAAAAAGGGTGTCTCGAACAGTGCTACACAAGACTTCATCATGAACGCACACAACAAGACTCAATTTACCTATGCAAAGATCAATTGTGTACTCAAAGATTCAAGTTGTGACACACTATTACCAAAGATTCTCAAGCTCGCAATACTTGCTTCAAATGCAAGCTCAAGCTCAACAAAAGCCTTCGAATGACCTCACACAAATGATGATTCCATTTTCACACGCAAAGGTAAAATCTATTTAAAGTTCAGGAATCTGATACAATGCTCACACTCACAAAGATTAAGACAATGCATGCTTTCACCCATAGGTTTGCCCGTATTCTCCAATCAACATTTGTTTAGACTTTCTCAAGATCACAAAGGTCTTAACAAGGCTTGTAACGGGGTTGAGTGTAAAGTATGGTCATTTAGGATCAGTGACTTTTATCATCATGAAATGTGGTTCTCTCAACACTTCCTTTCTTTTTCCTTTATTATTTTCGTTAGTGCATTATAGGTCATCCTATTATTCACTTCCCATGGATTGTTCGGAACCCTATTTCTTTGGTACTTTATTTCACAATTTTCTTTTTCATTCTTTTTCTTTTTCTTTCTCTTTTTTTATATGGAGGGGTTCCATTTTTCTCAACACCATGGGTTAAAGGAGACTTTCCTTGCACTTCTTGACCTTCCCTTTTCTTTTTCACCACAGCCTAAGTTGGCTATTCAATTAACCACAATTCAAGAGGATTATAGGTGATGGATTAAGAATGGTCTAATTTTCATCAAGTTTCTTTCAAAGAAGGGTAAGGCTCAAAGGGTGTTCAAGAGATAATCACACTCTCACAAGGTAAGTCACAAAAGAGGTATATGTTGAATTGGTTCACACTCTTCGAAGTTGCCTAAGGTCATATCAAGCGAAAGTCTTAGTCAACCAGACCAACAGGGAAAATTCTAGGTGTTGTCATGCATGGTTCCAGGTAAGTTTATCACACAAGGCATCGACACTTAAGTCTAACAAGACTCCAAATTTTGCTAGTGTGCAACGGTCATCACAAGAGAATCGGTTTGATAAATGGCTAATCACAACGAGATGCAAAGAGTTCACATATTGTCTATGCAACGTCATTTGGCCTCATTGTAGCCGCGCATTCATGTTCGTTTGATTGTAAGAACTATTCAAATCATCCGTATTGATCAGGACCGAGACTTAAATTTTGCAAAAGAACAACCACATTCAACACACGAGAGGTGGCAAAAATTTTCGGACAGATCAAAATCATTTTGCAATTTAAAATAAAAGGAGCCACAAGCTCAAACATCCACAGAAATAGATAAAACAAAAATTTTAAAGCAAAACAACCCAGATATATACAGAAAACATGAACAAAAGTAGCACACAAAAGATGGGCCTCACCCCACCACGAATAAAAGCAATTTATCCTCAAATGCAAATAACACATAATCCGAAAGGTAAAATGAAGAAAGACAAAGAGGGAGGTAAAGAGGGGATCCTGTCTAAGTAGTCGCTCCATCTAGGCATCAGTGCCTGGAGTGACCCCCCGAAGGGCCAGCGTCACTAGATCCAATAACAAGAGCCTTTGCCAAGGAAGCTTGCACAATAACATCTATCATGATTTCTTCAGTCTCGGCTATGTCGTCTGCTACAGATCCCTTAAACATCTCTTCATTAGTCTCTCCTTCTGATTCAAGATCAGCTATTTGCTTCGCTCTATCCCCATGTCCAGTGGTGGTCTGACGCATCTTAGGCACATATGGAATCTCCACTGTTCCAAAGACCATGGACATATCAGTGGACTTCAGGTGGTCTACATTTTTTTTAGTTCAACAATGGTAGCTTTTAAAGTTGTCACCTCCTTTGTGGACCCTTGGTTGTGCTCACACAATGCTATCCTGGCCACTAGGGCACCAATGGTAGTGCTTAAAGGTGTCACAGCGTAAGGTAGGGCAATCTGGATCATGCCTGGAACAGAGGCCTCTAGACTAGCAGCCCGATAATTAGAAGAAAGGGTCAGATGTCCCATCTGGAGTAAGGAAGCCTGGGTGAGTGGAGCTCGAGGAACAACATCAATAGTAGTGGGTCTTGGAGACTGTGCAGAAGCAGAAGAACCTAGAGCATCAGCGGGAGTCGAAGTGGCAATGGATATACCTGAAGGCCCAGGGGCAGCAGTAAGCAGAGGTGCCTCTGCGGGCGATGATTCTGTGTTTACTAACTCCATCAATGCTGCCTTCTTCCTTTCTGCTTGATTCTTAAGGTACTCGACTTTGATCCTCCAGATATCAGTAGAGGCTATGGGCCTCACTTCCACATCCTTCTTGGCATCTCGACACACTTGGGCTCATTTGCATAATTCTGTGATCAAGACTAGGAATGGAAGTGAGGTTCGGCTCTGCCTTGCACGCATGAGTATCTCTGAAGCAATGATTGTACCCAAGTTTGTCCAAGTCTCCTCTATGATACAACCTAGGCAAGCTGCCTTTGCAAGGTGAAGGATCGACTCATTCTGGGACGGCATAATTGTGCTGCTGATAAAACCGAACCAGAACCTTGCAGCGATGTGTAGTTCTTTCTTTGCAATCAGAACTCCTTCCATCAACCACTTTTGAAATTAGTGGGGATAACCACTTTTTTCATCTCATCCATCTTCTTTGTTCTGATCAAGTGCTGGGAGTGATCCCCAATATTCGTGGACATGCCCAAGACTGTGTTGATTGCCTCACTATCACACTTCACCCTCCTGCCTCTGATAACCACATAGTCAACTTCTTTGAAGGCTGTTGCTAGTTGCTTTTTCTGGGGTATTAGTGCCCTGTATGCACTATAGAAATCTCTTACCCAATTTGGAATATAAGGGCCGCGGGGTTTAGTGAAGATTTGGAACTTGTGGTACCTGAGGCACTCCATTATCTCTAGGTGCCTGTCTATAACTCGTCTATAGACAGACATTTTTCCTCCAGAATTGTCCTCAGCCCTCAGCCTTTACTCGATTCATTGACTTAGGCGGGGGACCTTGTACTGGAGGCGTTAATACCATTGCCTGTTCTGGAACTGGAGGTGTAGTGGTGGTGGGTTGGGGAGTCTTGACCCTGGATGGATCATTCAACTTCTTAGTTCGCTGCTCAACCCTCTGTGCTATTAACAAATCATCCTCATCAGAACCCACACCTTCACTTTTATATTGGTTGGGCTCATTTTTATAAAAGTCATCACTGTTAGTGCTTGCATCTGATAATTCAAGGGTCTTGTATTTGCCCTTGCCTTTTCCACCAGTTGGGGAAAGTTTAGCAACCTTGCTTTTGGATGCATCTGCATACTCATTGATTGTAATCCCTTTTGTTTTACCTTGACGGGGCCTGCTTCTTCCTACAACTTTAGATCTAGCCAATTTTGCAAAGAATTGGGAAGAAGTTTAAAACGACTAAATCAAATTCATGGGGACATAATTACAGAAAAACTCGTCGATCAGGTTGGCGAATTGACAAGTTGCTTTAGCGAGCTAGGCCGAGCTCACTGATGGGAGTTGGCTCAAGAATGTTAACAAGTCGGTGATGGGAAAATCCTTTCGGCAAACAAGGTTTTATCCACCGAAAGATACAGTGCAACAAAGGTTCATGGGTACAGACAAAAGGCGATCGAGGAGACTTTTGGCGAGTCGCCGAAAGCTTTTGACGTCCAAAGACTTCTCGCTGAAAGTTACAGAATCCAAATCATGAGTAGAATGAAATTAAAGGCGAGATGGGATTATTAGGCGAACCGCCGAGTGGTTTGGCGAGCTTGACCCAACTCGCCAAACGGCCCAACATGCCTATTTCCAACCTATCTTCTCGACCTTAACCCCGCAACCCCCAAAAACAAAATCAAAGTATGCACTAGTACAATTAAGCTTACAGTTTTCCCGCCCTTTGCCCAACTTAAACAGTATGCAGGAGCACTTCATAAAATTTCATTCATGCTAAATCATCAGAACGAGATTCCAAAATTCAAAGCAGACGGGTTGGATTCGTGAATCAAAAGCGGCACTTGAATAGTCTAACTTTATTAGAAAAGCACAATACACGACATAGGATAAAATTACTTGCAATGAGAGTATAAATATCATAATTAGATGCAGGGTTTGGAGAACCAACCTTTTAGGCAGATTAAGTCAAGACTGTGCTGTTAGGCAGCAGATTACTACAGATCCAATCACTACTAATTCAGCTAAAATACTCATGAGATGCAAAAATTTTGAAAATACTAAGTAGGTGCAATTTTGTGAAAATCGAGAGTGAGAGAATATGAAAAAGATTGGAAGTTAAAACCCGTGGCTTTATAAAAACCATTCAGATCTCACCCATTCGTAGACATTAGTTGAATTCTCTGCGCTACTCACCAAATATTTATCTACCTCACCGAGTTTTACAGGCACCTCAGTCTAAGTGAGTATCCAAATGACGGTCTTTGTCGGGGTCGCCATTCTAGTCGGCGCTTCGCCAATTAGACTTGTGTAATTCATCATGTTCTTTTCACAAACTTTTCATGTCCAATCCTACAAAATCAAAACACCTTTATTTTAAAAATAACAAATTACAAACATTTATGGGTTTTGGGTTTCCTCCCAAACAACGCCTTTGTTAACGTCGTGGCACAACGCAAGTTAACACTCATGCTCCAGTACCTTATGTTGCTCATTGGATTTCTGGAGTAGAAGTGTGAGCATTTCTTTGTTCTGTCCATCCCCCTTGTTCTTAATTCTCCTTCGCTCATGAGGAGGAACATATTGCTCTTTCTTGTTGCACTGGACTTCAAGATCTTCAACTTTCTTTGTCAGCTCATCTAACTGAGTTACAAGGATCACTAAGTTGAATTATCTCCTTTTTATTTCCTGATCTGGCTTTGTTAAGTTTTCTAGCAATTTGGCTGCTTCCACATAGGATTGTCGTACTAGACTACCTGAGGTAATTTGATCAGCCATCATTATGTTTCCTAGACTAAGACATCGATAGAAAGATTCCAAAATGACTCTTTCGGGGATTTCGTGAGTAAGGCATTGACCCAAAAGTGCTTTGAACCTCAGCCATGTCTCATGTAGCTGTTTGCCTTCCGATTGCTTAAAATTTGGGATCATATCTTGGAACATCATCCCTTCTAATGACGGCAGCTCCATGAGCTTGCAAGTGTTGTTCGATATATTCACCTTCTATGTTTCAAAGCTCAAACAAGCAAAATAAAAACTAAAAATTAAGTAAGTGATCTACACTAAGAAGAACATAAATTTTACTAATCTAAGAATTATCAAATAACACCAATCCTCGGTAGCGACGCCATTTTGATGTTTGCGTAATCAAGACACAACTTTCTATGCAAGTGTCTACGATCGTACAATACTTTAGTAACCCAACCAAGGGTTGGGATCGTTCCCAAGAGAGTGGTTTTGAGAATTAATAGAAAAATAAAACTTATTTCTAACTAGTCATAGCTAAAGACATTAACGAGTAAAACATTGTAAATTATAGGGGGACACAAGAGTGTCAATTAACAATGGGGGGTTTTGTCACAAGGTAAAAACAGCAAAATAAACACATATTTCTAAGTAATGAGAGGGGATCCTTGGAATGTGATGGGAATACGGGTTAAGTTAGATTATTGGGTACATGCTTTCGATAGAAGATTCATAGAGTAATTGTGACTAGGCTAGACTTTAAGGGTGATAAGCTCTCTCTCGAGCAACTTACCCCATTTCAAATGTGTTCCTCTCAGACACCCACTTGCCGCATGAAGACCAGCCTATGGCTTAACCCACTCACTCTCTCGAGCTGAGTGTGTGGACATGGGACCAGGGTTGACTCTCTCAAGCTGAACCTCAGGTCGACCCACTCACATTGGCCATCAATCTAGTGGTCTTAGTTTTACGACCTCTCTCTCGAGCAAGCCGAAAACACATAAATAAACTTATATTTGCAACTACAAATTCATGAAATTTATCCACAACCACTAAACGAAATCACAATTAAACTTTCATCAAGCAAGACCCAACAATTATCTTAACCCATATTCGCTAAATCACCAGTATTTATATCTTTCAAAAAATTTTGCTTCAGCGGATCATTTGACGTCGTTAGTCGAAATCACCGATCAACTCGGTGATTTGCCCTCTGGTGTAGTTTATCGCTGTCTTTCACCAGCCTTTAGCATCGTCATGCTCTGGGTCATTGGGCGACATGGTACTGCTTTGCGAAACTTCTTGGCGATGCGCCAACTACTCATTTTTTCCGCCGACTTGATCCTTTACTTTAGGGCTCAGCACACTGGAACAAAAGGCGAAGTAAGTGTAACGACCCGAGAGCACCCCCTAATCGTTACCGGCGTATTCGACCTCTCGGAGGTCTTATACAAGCCCATAGAATTCGGCATAGCATTTATCATAGAAAAATAGCAGAAAATTTAAAACTTTCATAATATAACACAAGACTTAAAAGTCACCTCATTAAAACCTTTAATACAAAATCAGAATACTACGTCTCAAGGTAGGCATCTTAAAACACGACTACAACACAATAGGAACACAGCCCTTACAATACAATAGAACTACTATCTAGTACATTAAATTTAAGGAAACTCTTTAACATGAAAGTCCTTGAATCTTTAAGGACACACCTGAACTTGGGAATAGTAAGCCAAGCTCATTACTTCTAGGAAAGGTCCTTTAGCCACCACCACCTACACTTGGTGTAAAAAGATGAAGAAGAATCACTACTAAAAAACTGCTAAAAAACGACGGAAGAAAAAGCGACGGATAGGGTCGCTCCAAAAAAGCGACGGACTAAGAGATGCCGTCCGTCACTTTTTAATTAAAATAATTATTTTTAAAATTATTTTACCAAAAGCGACGAACTGCATCTCTTAGTCCGTCGCTTTTTATTAAAAATAATTATTTACAAATTAAACAATAACCACGCTGTCCGTCGTTTAAATTTATTTTATTTTATTAATTAATTTTAAAAAAAAGCGACGGAAGGCATCTCTTAGTCCGTCGCTTTTTGGTCAAAATATCTAGTCAAACATTTTTAAAAAGCGACGGACAGCGTCTCTTAGTCCGTCGCTTTTTCATTAATTTTTTTAATTTTTATTTTTGTTAAAAGCAACGGACGGCATCTCTTAGTCCGTTGCTTTTTTTCGCGTATTTTTGCTACTTAATTATTTTATATGCGCTCCCGTGGTTCGCGAGAAGGAAAAAGGATGTTGCATAGATAGTGACACAGTCCCTCGATTTTTATTAAAAATAATTATTTATTATTTTAAAAAAAGTCACGCCGTCCGTCGCTTTTTATTAATTTTAATTGTTTAATTATTTTTTAAATTAGCGATGGACAACATCTTTATGTCCGTCGCTTCTTGGTCAAAATATCTGGTCAAATATTTTAAGAAAGCGACGGACAATGTCTCTTAGTCTGTCGCTTTTTGGT
>JAJOOR010001237.1:0-13809 GCA_036250505.1 Solanum acaule
GCGACCCAACATGGAGGAAGTTGTTAGAATGATTGAAGACGTCAGGCAATCTAACTCCGAAAACAGGCATTCTTCAGAAAGAGAATAGATCCTATGATTCAAATGTGCATATTCCTTGGATTTCTGACTTACAATTTGTAAGTCCTGTGAAATTCATTCGATTCGATTACCCAGTGCAACAACATACATGTTTTCTTTCCCTAAATTTTCTGATTCAATCCTATTGACAAGTGTATCTAGTGAAAGTGTGGATTTGTTTTCCTTAGGAGATATAGTAGACAAGTTAATCATCTTCCTTTTTCTTTTCGTTTAAGAACTCTTGTCATTTGTTGTAAGATTCAATCTGCACTGCACTTATTAACATCTGATTTATGCAACATGTCGAAGCAATTCATTTGCTGTGTGTTTGGATTTTGGTGTGAAATCATTTTTCTGGCATTCAAACACCAAGTGATTTATAAATTCTAGTGCGTATGGAGTGAAATCGTTTATTTATAGTGCCATGTGATTTTTTTTGTAAATAGAATATGTTACACATTTCTATCACTAATAATTATGCAATTAGGCAAATAGAAAGTAGTTATAGTATGCATTGGCGTCTCTTTTTTTTTCTTTCATTCTTTTTGTTTGCGTGTCATAAAGTTGAAACCACAACAATTGAACTTCACATCACAAACATGGAATTTGAACTACACAATTCGAACTTCATGACACCATATTTCTGAAGTTTAAGGAAAAATTAGAGACAATATTTTTCCCACTTTTTAATTAATGGCTAAACATTAAATAATTTATAAACACTGTCTAAAATTCAAATATTGGTCCTAAAAGTGGTTACCTAGAGCCATTTCCACAAGCTATGTGCACATTATGACTTCGGTAGACTATTCTAGAGCCTTGCTTCTGGGCCCCACTATAAAATATGGTTACGAATAGCATTTCGTATACGTAATGTAGAAATAATATTTATTTTCTTCGTTTCTAATTTATATATGTAGAAATAATATTTATTTACTTATAAAGTAGCAGATTGTTTGAATATTTTTTAGAATTTATAAATTATAAATATTTATTCAGCTATAAAATAGAGTAGATATTTTAAAATAGATAAATATCTCTTCTTCTTTTTTTGGAATGGACTAAAAATGAGTGTGTTGTATAAATGGTAACAGAGTGAATATTGTTTTCTATTTCTTCCATAGGATTGGCTCAAAACCTAATCCGAGCTCTGCAAACCTCCATTCAATTAATTGTCTTCCACATCTTCCTCCTCTTAATTCAGGTATTTTTCTGCTTATGATTGTTAATTAAGAAGATCTAGGATTCTCCGCATGAACAATCCATTAGATCTCGTAGTTTTATCTCTTTGAGTTATTATAAGCTTCAGTTTTGTAATTCTGTGACCTTAATTTGTGTGTGTAACTGTTTTTAACTGTTTTCTACTTTACTTGAATATGGAGATCTGTGGATTTTGATGAAAAAAGTGTAACTATAATTGCTTAGGGCTTGGATTTGAAGGTATACGGGCTGAATTATGGCGTCGAAGCGCATATTGAAGGAGCTTAAGGATTTGCAGAAGGATCCTCCCACCTCATGCAGCGCTGGTATGTCGGCTCTACTTTTTATTTTTGCCTTCCACTTCTGGTTGCTGAGCTCATGTGCTAGTTTTGTTAGCTGAAGACCAATAATTAGGTCAGCGTGGTTGAATTTCTGATGTTTTCTGCAGTTTTTGTTTTGCTAATGCTGCTAGTTTAGAACAAGTCTGATTTAGTAGTTTGCTGAACCTATTTTTTTGATTTCTGTACTAGCAGAATTGCATGATTTAAATGTTTGTTTCTGTAAAAATTAGTGGCATTAGCCCCCGGTGGTAGCCTAGTTGTCCAATAGCTGAGTTAGAGTAAATATGTTAGCATCCAAGATTCAAATCTCAGTAGAGGTGAACTAGGTGAATCGTTCCCATTTGCCTATGCTTTGGTGGATAAGGTCATAAGATACATGTACTAGTTGGAGGTAGCTGGTATTGTTGGTGTGCTCAAAGTATCTGTTAGCAAGCTTGTACACTAATGTTATGGAAAAAACATTATTGGCATCATTAGTAGGTTGATCCATTACGAGTTAACAGCAGCTGAATGCAGATTTGGTTCTCTTTTTTTTTTTTTTTTGAGTTTTACTTTTGTTATATGATAGTGGTGTCCAACCAGCTTGGTTGTATTGCATCTTTATATTGGTTTCTCTTTCTCACTTCTGAGAATTTAACAATCAATATATGGCACTCTGAAGATTGTGAATGTTACTTATAATTGTCGATCAAATTTCTGTATCATTCATTGTTGTACTTCTCCTAATGTATGTTTTGTCATTTGTCTGATGAGGAATTGTTATTTCTCTTAGATTTAGGTGCTGAGTGTGATTATACATTTGTTAAAGTGGGTACTTTAATCACACGGCTGTTATGTCGATATTAAATAGCATATTTTGTAAATACAGGTCCAGTGGCTGAGGATATGTTCCATTGGCAAGCGACAATCATGGGGCCTACAGATAGCCCTTATGCAGGAGGTGTATTTTTGGTCTCAATCCATTTCCCTCCTGATTATCCCTTCAAGCCTCCAAAGGTGTGCCTATGCTCTACAGCATCCTTGTCCAGATCTGTGTCTGTTCCTTTACATTCTTTATTGTTATAAGCTAGAGAGTATCAGTTTGCATGAATTTAACCAAATACAAAGGAATCAGCTGAATGCATCACAAATATGTGCATATAGGTTTCTAAGAATAATTTTCGTCATTTCTTGAAATCAGCCGGAACTTTCATGAATGACACCTCACCTGCTTAGCTGTGTCCATATAGAATTGAATGATATTAAAGTTCAAATTACTGCCTACTTCGCCATCTCTGGTTTTTATTTACAGTAGAATGTAAAGTTCACACTGGCATGCTTCCATCAGCGCTGAAAAGACACCATTGAACGAGAAGAAATCTAAGGCAAGGCTGGTGATGTGCCACTGTGTGAAAGGGTCAGAGAGAGCGCTAGCATTAAAAATGTTGACATTTGTTTGCCAGCATGGTTTTTTGATTTACATACCACAGAGATAAGACCATAGACTTACATGGTGGAATACACTCAACATTGACAGATAGTTCCATATCCCTTTGGAAAATTTCAGGAAGCCTTGGATACTAGTTACTACTGCCTGTAACTTCCTTATGATCTTTCCCCACTACTTGAGATGACATTTGAAGTTTTTTGTTGAGAAGTTTATCTTTTCTCTGCTCTCTTGTGTTCTGGTGCTAGAGTGAGCTGGTACTTCAGGGTGCTGTTCAAGTTTATAGCTGAATCATTACGGGCATAAAATCTTTTTATCCATTTTGTTTTGTCATGCCTATAAGTATGCTAGTGTTTTACACCACAGAGTCCGCACAACATAATGTAGAAGATGGCTGGCGTTTGTTTGCTGCTAGATTAGTTTTACCTTCATGGTGGTTCTGTAGGTTCTAAGAATTTTGTTTGTTTCAGGCACTGTTTGAAATTTGCAGAATGAGTTCTTCTCTGCCAATTCTGAGAATGTGTTTGATTAATTGTTGTTGACTAGTTTTGTGGTGATGAGACAAGGCTGATCTTTTATTGCTTATTTGTTTCAGGTTGCATTTAGAACTAAGGTTTTCCATCCTAACATCAATAGCAATGGAAGTATATGTTTGGATATCCTTAAAGAGCAATGGAGTCCGGCTTTGACCATATCTAAGGTTTGTATCTCGGTCTTTGTTTGTGTCCCGATTAAATGTTGCTATATTTTTTTCTGGTCTTAGATTTCTCGATGAAGGTGAGTCCTAGGCTCCTAGCCATAGTCTAGATTTAACAAAATGATGATGATGGCGGTGGTGCGTGATATGATTTGGTGGAGAATGGTCGACTTTTGTTATGTATTGTTGTCCAGACTTGTTGAGTCTTGATATCCTCTCTCTTTATAATTAAGGACATTGAGGCATTGGAATCATGGCTCAGTAGGCCAAATAATCTGACCTGGGAGTATACTTAGTAAAAAAGCTTTATGTCATAAATGAATGTGAGAGCTGTGATTGGCAATTTATACTGTGGCTTTACTAATGTGATAGTGCTCCAGAAATAGGGTGTTTAGACTGGCATGCTTGTAGTTGAAGAGAGAATGCAAGCAATAATGCCAATTAGAAGGAAGGATAGAGTAGAAGAGGAAAGAACAGTAACGAAACATTATCATGACTTGTTTAAATAAAAACAGTAACTATACAACAACATACCCAGTATAATCTGTGTGGGATCTAGGGAGGGTAGAGTAGAGAATATGCAGATCTTACTTCTACCTCAGAGGTAGAGAGGTTGTTTTGACCCTCAACTCAAGGAAAAGTAGTCCGGAAAAAAGTAACAGAAGTCAAAAAGATATTTATTAATAAAGAGATCTATCATACTATACCCTTCAAAACATGCTTGCCTTAAATAACATATTTGTTAATTTCCTTTTCTCCAACTGACAGATGTCAAGCAGCACCTTAGCAAGTATGATTCCATTTAGAATAAAAGAAAGGAAAGTGAGGGGAAGTATCATGCTCATTTCTTTAATAAAGAAAGTCAAGTGTGATATCTTTTGACATTTAGGCTCCTATTATACAAGTATTTACTTTATTATTGTCTGATGTAATGACTAGCCCTTCTCACTTGCTTCTACTAAATCTTTGGTAGATATTAGGTGAACTACTTATGGCACATTTTGTCTCTTTCTGTCTTCCCTTTTCCCTCTAGTTGATGTTGATGTAGATGATTTATTTTCTAACTTTTGTCGTATGCATTTGTTGTATTGAGTTTGCTGAGTTGAGGTTTGGGTGTTCAGATTTTAATTTATGTGAAAGATAATTTAGTGGTAATATTGAGCTGTTGCTGCAGTAAAATCTTTTGAGCAATACCTGCCACTTAGATTGCTCTTTTTGCTCCAGAAATGTTATTCCTACAACTCTCATATAATCAATTAATTCGATTCTTCTATTTTATGTTCTTTGTTTTGCTTGATGTCCTCTTGTTTGCATGTTTCTATTAAACTATCCAAAATGTGATGAAAATCAGTTTATGTACCAAGTCACCACTAAACCTTCTGGAAAAAGGGTGAGGGGAGAGCTTCTCTGGTTTATATGTCTTATATTTCAATTGTCTTTTGTATTTTGTCTCACGAGGCTATATTATGTTTTAGGTCCTGTTGTCCATCTGCTCTCTTTTGACAGATCCAAACCCAGACGATCCACTTGTACCAGAAATTGCTCATATGTACAAGACTGACAGAGCCAAATACGAGACCACTGCTCGTAGCTGGACTCAAAAATATGCGATGGGATAATGGCAAAATTGTCCTCGGGTGTGTCTGGACACTTTTAATTTCAACTACTTCATTTTGCTTTCACTCCTAAATGCAATGTCTTCATTGTGCTTTGGATGAAAGAACAAAATGTTGGTAAGGAAATCAGTTTACGTAGACTCCGATCATGTCTAGGTTGTCAAGACCGAGATCTTTCAATATGTGAATATCTATTTGTTGAATTTTAGTGAGGGGAGAAGCTGAAATGTAATTTTACTTGTGCTCCATCCTACGTTTCTTGTATGGGTGCGATCTTTTGAGTGGCAAAAATTCCAGTGATTGAACAGCAACTATTCTCTGTATGAGACCATTTTCCTGTGATCTGTTATGTTATAAGTTGTGCAAAGCAGGTTCTTGAAAATCTGTGTAGGTAGCTAACGATGGCTCGATGCCGTCTTCCATGAGATAAGTTATCCTGTATTTTGGTCTTTAAAATTTGACTGTTTCCTTCATGTGTGTGGAGATATCGGGGACTCTGGATTCAAGGCTTTTGGTCACGTCGTTTTAGGACAGCTGCAGCCTGCAAGAGGTGCTGACGATTTGGGTGAGGCTAATTAATGTGATAGATTGAGCAGATGATTCTAGAAAAGTGGGAACCACCGTCTGCAGGACGTAAGGGCGACTGACTCTAATGCACACTGAGGTCATTATCTGAACCTTGGGAATCGTTTACTTGTGAAGTTATTGTGCTAACTTTCTTAACGCATCCCCTCAATTTCGTGAAGAGGTAAGCACACGATAAGCAGTGTGTCAATAAACCAATTGTAAATATGCGGTTGGTGTCCAATAGTAGTTATTTTTGGAAGAGTAGTTTGTTCTCTGTGTAAAAGTTTAGCTTGTGTGTGGATCACTTTCGAGAAGGGGTCAAAAGTATGATGGTGCAATTAGGAAGCTCCAGATGTTAGAGTTGCACTATTTTGAGGTGAAATTTGTCTGTTAGTATAATTGAGTTGGAATTAGAAGGGGTAGGCTGATTGTGCAAGAGTGGGTTAATAAAGAAAACTATTTGTGCAAATGATTATCACTTGGTTTACAAGCAAACAAGTCTTTTCAGCCTATAGATTAGATTCACGTGCCATGCTATCAGGCCTTCTTCTTTTTGCTTCTTATTCAAGTTAAACGCTTCGATATCTTGGATCGTTTTTCTTGATGAAAGACATTTGATGCTTAGTTTAACTCGTGTCAATTGTGTGAAACACAGTTAAAATTTCCATATGTATTATATGCTAAGGTAAAAAACTGTTGCCTAAAGAGAATAGCTTCTTTTTAACTTTCTCATGGATTTGCAGTTGAAGACAAGGTGCGTCAACTTCGCAATAGTTTCCTCCTAATATCTCTAATACTTTTGTGGACTGATATGAAGCCTTCATTATAATTATGGAAGGGAAAAGACTCAAATATGTCATCAAATTTTGAAGAAAAGGTCAATTTATGTCATCTGTTAAAAGTTTGGTTCATTTATATCATTTTCGTTTGAAAAAAGACTCATTCATGTCATTATTTGTTATCTGAAATGACATAGATGAGTCAATTTTTTAACGGGTGGTATAAATGATTTTTTTCTCAAAGTTTGATGACATATTTTAAGCCTTTTCCCTTTTAAAAAGATGATTTAATTAATGACGTGGTTGAATTATAATTGATCACATGTAAAAAATGATTTTGGAAAACTAGAACTATTTTCAATTAACAAATAATGACACGAATGGGTATTTTATCAAATGAAAATGACATAGATAAGCTAAACTTTTAAAGATGAGCCAAACTTTTAACGATGACATAGATGAATTTTTTTCAAAATTCAATAACATATTTGAGGCTTTTCCCACTATTTAAAAGGAGGCCCTTAACTCATTATAGAACCTCAAAGAAATCGTAGAGAACCAATGGAGGCTTCCTTGCAATTTCGTATTCCAAAATCAAGAGAAAATTGTGCAAAGTTAGGTAAAAAGCAAAATGCAAGACTAGAGACTTTCTGCTATGTATAAATAAATACAAAGAAAAGAAAGTCGGGGATGCCGGGTGTGGGGCTGGGGGTGTTTGACATGTCTAAAATCACCAGCTGTAAAGAAGATCCCCTCTTGTTTTTAGTGAAGTATAAAACGAAAATTTTTACTTCTTCCGTTTTAAATTTATGTAACGCTATTTGATTGGACACATAACAAAAACATAAAATAACATGTACCGTTTGAAAAAAGACTTAAATATTATGTGACTATGATAAATTATCTCAATAAATATAAATGAGAATTTTAAAGTCGAGTCAAGTTATTTTTTAAATATAAAAAAAATGACATCCTTTTTTAAGACAAATTAATAAAACTTGTCACATATATTAAGACCAAGAAGATCCTATACCCATTTGGTCCATACTCTGCGTTTTAGTCCACTTGCACAACACTTCTCTACTAGTTGCAAACTTTCTCTTAAAAATATTAAAGTTATCTATAGAACATATCTATGTTCAAATAACCTAACATGAAAATCAGATAGTTAACTAACTGAACTATTAAAAAATTTCAAAATTCATGGCTATGTGGAATAGAACCCTTTAACCTCTTTCAGCTTAAGACTCAAATTGATAGACAAGGCGTATTTTTTTTTTTACTCATCTCTAAAACTTTCATAGTTTTTACTTTTTTTAATGACTCAAATATATATACTTCCTCAAGATGGAAGGGTAAAGAGTGCTTATTGACATCCACGGAAGGAAGGTTGACATGGTAATAGATAAAAACATAAAACAAAAGCATATATGTATAGTATACTTTAAAATTATATTTATTACATCCAAATTTAAATTTTGTTGTGCTTCACATTGTATATGTCCCAGTGTGGAATCGGATCCAAATTGGGGCCCCAACCTGTTTTGTCTGCGTGGTATATGTGGCCTTTCAGAGCTGTATATTACTGTCCCATGCACTATATATCTTGAGTGGAGAGTGAAACTCCCACCTTCTCTGTTTATAAATTTATTTTTTTGGTAACTTTAAAAAAAAAAAAAAAACTCCTACCTTCTCTGTTTATAATTCCTCTCTTTTCTTTGCTCTTTTTGGCTTTAGTCCACTAATTTTATCTTAGAAGATCGAGAGTTGGAGTTTATTTCCCGCCAAAAACAACAAAGAAATTAATCTCTTTTCTTTTTCCACTCATCAACTTGTTTCTCAAATCATTTGTATAACTGCAACTTTTTCCACACTTAAAACTTTTTATACAATAATATTGGTCACTGTTCACTCACTTCAACCAGTTCTTGATTGTTCTAGTACTCTTTTTTGAGCTAAAAGATGAACTTATGATGATGTTTTCTTAATGTTTTTTGGTGCTCTGTTTGCTTTCCGATCTTTTAAATCGAACTGTAATTTTAAGTTTTTGGTATACCATGACGGAAAATTCAGTTCCGGTGATTAAATTCACTCAACACATAGTAACTACAAACAAGCATGTTTTTTCTGAGCACAGTGAAAAATCCAATTCAGAGTTACAGAGAGTTGTGAGGATTATACTTACAGATGCCGATGCTACAGATTCTTCCGATGATGAAGGCCGGAATACTGTACGGAGAGTGAAGAGGCACGTGACGGAGATCAACCTCATGCCGTCATCCAAGTCGATCGGCGACCGAAAACGAAGATCGGTTTCGCCGGATTCTGACGTCACTCGTCGGAAAAAGTTTAGAGGCGTTCGACAAAGGCCGTGGGGTCGTTGGGCAGCAGAGATTCGGGACCCGACCCGTGGAAAACGGGTGTGGTTGGGAACTTATGATACCCCAGAAGAAGCAGCAATCGTTTACGATAAAGCTGCAGTTAAGCTCAAAGGTCCTGACGCCGTTACCAATTTTCCGGTGTCAACAACGGCGGAGGTAACGGTAACGGAGTCTGTTGCCGACGGTGGAGATAAAAGCGAAAACGACGTCGCTTTGTCACCCACCTCAGTCCTCTGTAACGATGATTTTGCGCCGTTTGATAATCTAGGGTTCTGCGAAGTGGACGCTTTTGGTTTCGACGTTGATTCACTTTTCCGGCTGCCGGATTTTGCTATGACGGAGAAATACTACGGCGAAGAATTCGGCGAGTTTGACTTTGACGATTTTGCCCTTGAAGCTCGATAGTGTACGAGGGGCTATTTCGTCTATTTTTGCAAATGGGTTCACACTGGTTAGTTGACTGGTGACGTGGTATTTTTGGCGGGAATATATATAGTGATTAGCAGTCTCTATTCATACGAAGACTTTGTGAGAGATTTTTGTTTTTATTTTTCTGTTAATTGTGGGTGAACATTGTAATATGAAAAATTTTGTATGGCGAAATTGAGTTAATTAACGATGAAGATAAGGAGAGTGAAGGGGATGTGTGTATTTTACGGTCGAGGTGTGTTTTATGATGCTGGAGAAAATAAGCTATCATCTTTATGTTGGAATTGTAAAATCGAGACTTTATTGAAAATATCAATTTTATTCGTAAAAACAACTTTTTTTTATATATTATATACCTCTAGATTGTTAAACATGTTTCTTCTTCAGCTTTAATGATATAATTATGTGCACTTATTTTCTTTTGAACGTGTAAAAGACTTGAAGTGGAAACAAATTGTTTTTAGGTCTATTATACAAAATTATAAATAGTCCGCAAAGCTACTCTATTAAATAATATATGTGCTAATCTAAATGTGTTCAATGAAATGAGAAAGATTTTGAGAATTTTAAATTAAATATATTTTGTTTTAGATCTAAAACATAATCATTATTATTATTACAATAGTGATATTTAATCTTTCTAATGATTAAAGAATTTTAAAAACTTGCTACTTTGTCAATGTATGTGGAAAAAAGTTGACCATAAGATACGCTCTTTAATTAAAATTAAGAATTTGCTATCTTAATGTAATAGAAGAAATTAATGATACTACTTATTACAATCAATTCTTTTACTCCATCCAATTCATACGTTGATATTAAATTTCAAAAAAAGTATTTACATATACTAAAACATATTTAATTTTTTTTTATTGGATGTCCCCTTCAAGACGACATCAATATTATTCAACATTACATTTTATTTAAATATTATATTTTCAAGCTATATATGTATGACACGTAGCTACTAACAAATAGATATTGAATTTTCAATGTTATAGCACAACCACAAAGTCAGGGCGGCTAAGGAGTGATAAAAATTCCACAAATCAAAAACTTTAATACTTTCTTCATTTTAAAATAAATTATGTTTTCAGCTTGAATAATAGATACGCTCTCTTAAGAAAATTACTCAATTCTATAAAATAAGTAAAAGTAATTTTTTGATGATGTAAAATGTCATGTATCAAACAATAGTAATTTTATTAATAAAAACACCACGTATTTTGAAATTGAGAGAATATGAAAGAAAAAAAGAAAATAATTCAATAAATTAAAACGTTGGAAAAAGAAGATAAATACGAAGAAATAGGACTGAGTAGGGTCTATTGGTTGGTGACCAAATAGATCCGAAAGCAACTATATATATATGTATATAGCCGCCTTCCACTTAAGTACTCCACTTATTACAATTGGATTTAATTTTAATTTATATAAATGGATAATATAATATATTTTTATAATAATATTATTTATTGTAGCATTGTCGACTTTATTTTCTAAAGTATTTCATATGTACTTTGATATAGTTTGATTCGATATAAAATCTATAAAAGATAATTTGTAAAAAAAATGTACAGTCTAAAATATGTTATACTCCATAAATATATATATATATATATATATATATTATTCTTATCAAATTTTATTTGTATAATTATATCAAATATGTTTGTTGTGTTTTTTTATAATCAAAGGAGAATATTAGCATTTTTAAGTTTAATAATTTTTTTTGGTTTCTTGTGTTCGGAGTCTCGACTAAATTCGTATCACGCACTTTATGGCTTATTCAGGGTGGCGCTCCCAACAAGATTTTCTCCATATTTAAAGCTCGAACCTAATACATCTGATTAAGAGTGAAACATGTTAAACTTAAACTCATTGCAAAGATGGTGAAAGTGGAATTTATTAGAATAGAAGAATTGAGACTGTGACTTTTGACAATGGCGGGTCATTAACAACAAATTATAGGGACCTATAATAATAGACGGGCAATATAATAATTGATCAAATAAGTTTAGTCAGTTTCTTAGTTGACTGATCAATTGATATTTTTAATATTCAATTTTTTATCAATATAATATAATCAGAAATTAGGGAAATTGTCACTTTTAGATATGTCCCTTCTTTTGGAAAATCCACTTCATATTAACTGTATATTCCTTTATTTTAGAAAATTAAAGTGTCTATTATATTATTGTGGAGTGGATTTTTTAATCAAATAATTGTCATAAGAAAAACACGAGGATATATATATATATGTACTAAACCAATAATGCTATTATTATTTTTTCTTAGTTTTGTTTAAGCACTTCTTTGACCAGATATTTTTTTATTTGATATGATGTTTTTGATAAATTTTAAAGTGATGAAAATTGGATACAATAACAAATAAAATATATAATTTAGTGATGATTATTTGTGATTATAATCTTGTTTATCCATTGATACTTCTTTTTTAAATTTGTTTGTGTTTTGAGGATTGTCAATAGTATATTTCTCAAGTGTATGAAGATTTGGACTCAATTCCTTGCGATATATTTGATCTTTACGAATGTTGAGTTGCAGTTTTAAGAAAGACAAATATTTAACGTCCTGATAACTTTGTGAATGTCCTAAATATTTATGGTATTCCAAAATGATCACTTTAAATTTAAGGAAGATGATATTTGATTTCTTGATCTCTTTACGAATAATCAATAATTTATGGGATATTTGAAATGCCTCCTCAAAAACATATGAACTACTTTTCAACGCGAGCTAGGATGTAGAATAAAGTGAATTCTAAGAAATCCTAATAAAGCTTAGAAATTGAAGCAGTCAAAGTAATTATGAGACAAAGTAAAAATAGATTGAAGCCGTCAAAGTAATTATTGGACAAGTAAAAAATAGATTGAAGCAGTTCACATTTGTGCTAAAGTATTTAGATTAAGTTAAACATGCATGGGTCAAAGTACTTAAAGTTAAAATGATGAGGAATCGATCACTATCAAGTAGCGAATAGAGCGATTATTTAAACGCATTAAGTTCAAATCTTAACTTCACTTAAATTATTTATAAAATAATACATGGTGCATATGACCCATGACTTTGGACACCAACAGACAATAATTATGTGCCCTATTGAGCCACCTTCAAGAAAAGTTGGGAAAAAAGTTTCAAAAACACAAAAAATCAATTGAACCCATTCACCAAATCAATATATGCATGTGTGTAATCATTCAAGAACCCAAGAGGCTTTAAAAGATTAGTGCCTTGGGTGGTTCTATCTTGGCCCATTTATAGTACCCGATGCGATCGAGGTCGTCTCTCAGTCTGTGAATACTTATATTGAGAAGAAAAAGTATATTTTTTCTAAAGTAAAAATTGTTGAATTTCAGGAAAGCTAGGGTGAATCTCAGTTCACCATTGATGAAGCTTCGAGAAATAGAGAGATGGAGAAGAAAGAGTTCTGAGACTGATTGAAGAATTGGGGAAACTGAATTGTTGAATTAATCTCAACTGAGTCTTTACAATATATAGAGATAAAAGAGAATCATCTCAACAAACTATTCTAACAAACATAGTAACTAACTCTGAGCAATATTAACTAACTATCAACAGTAATGAACAGTAATAACTAACTACGACTAATTACTAACTAGATTAAGGACTAAGATGTAATCAATCTCAACACCCCCCCTCAAGTTGGAGGTGAGTAGCTCACAACCAACTTGTGCAAAATGATAGAGTGCTTTGAGCTTGGTAATGGCTTGGTCAGAACATCAGCTAACTGTTCCTCAGTTGGTATATGGTGAAGTTCAATAAGACCTTCCTGCAATTTTTCCCTAACAAAATGACAGTCCACTTCGATATGCTTTGTTCTCTCATGAAACACAGGATTTCTTGCAATATGAACAGCTGCCTGGCTGTCACAGAACACATGAATAGGTAGATTACATGGCACATGTAGTTCAGTCATCAATCTTTCCAGCCACACCAATTCTCCAACTACCTTCCGGACAGCTCTGTATTCAGCTTCTGCTGAGGA
Organism: Solanum acaule; assembly: GCA_036250505.1. Classification (NCBI taxonomy): domain Eukaryota; kingdom Viridiplantae; phylum Streptophyta; class Magnoliopsida; order Solanales; family Solanaceae; genus Solanum; species Solanum acaule. Next base: position 13,545 of record JAJOOR010001237.1, read on the forward strand.
CAAAGAGATGGTTGTTTGCTTCTTAGATTTCCAGCAAATAGGACTGTCTCCCATCAACACAATGTATCCACTCACTGACCTTCTAGAATCAGGGCATGCAGCCCAATCTGAATCACAGTAGGCAGTGACAGTGCAATTCTTATCATTGGATAAAAAAATCCCCAGACAAGGATCACTCTTGAGATACCTCAAAACATGATATGCAGCTTGAAGATGTGGTTCCCTAGGAGATTGAAGAAACTGGCTAAGATGCTGGACACTGAAT
>JAJOOR010001239.1:0-87948 GCA_036250505.1 Solanum acaule
AGTTAGGCCCATTTTATTTTTGTTTACATCACTCCTTTTGCAAAATATATTTACTATTATCACTTTTTCAAATCAAATATTGCTAAAACATTTTAATTTCTTAACATGTCGTTTCAAAATTTTAGATATGTCAACAGGTTCAAAATACAAGGTACATACATATATATGTCATGCACATAAATGTATAAATTCTATTTTTTTATATTTTTCATTTTTCTCTATACGTAACTTATTATTTTGTTACACTTCATATTTTTTCTTCTTCTCATATCTACTATCACTTTTACAAATGATACTTTTTTTTTTTTACAATTTATAAATCCCTACACTTTAATATACACATTATTTTACTACATATTTGCACCCGACTACTATCTCATTTTATTTTATTTCATGTCTCAATTCTATATATAAATAAACAACAAATTTTCATATCCTTTAAACTCAACATCTATTTTGGATACATTTACATAAGACACATTTATATTTTTAACATATAAAATTATCATACATTTTAGTACATTTATTTATTTATTCACTATATGATAAACATACTAATATTAATTTTATTTAATGGACATATATATGTCGTACCTTGTATTTTACTCTTTTTTATTAAAAACTAATAAAATTCACTTACCATTGATTTTAAAGCAAATAAATAAACAAGTTTTCCTAATTATATTTTCCTAAATTGAGTTTAAGGACTATCTTCGGATAGGCTCTAAGGGAAGCTTAATACCTTCCCCTCGAGTAACCAAAACCCTTACTCAGAACCTCACTAGTTTCGCAAATCAAAATAGAGTTTACATTTACATATTAAAAAATGATTTTCCTAATATTTTCCTTAAAATCTAGGTGGCGACTCTTAAAACAAAACATTTTTTTTCCAAAAATCAGAGTGACAACCATATTATGTTGGGAACTGTTTCGGCCGGTTCGAAATAGGGGTGCAACAATAAGTTGAATAAAACATTATGAGAAAACAATGGAAACATCTAATTCTGTCTATCCATGAAGCCTCTAACAATTCAAGATAGATGTTGGTACAAGACCCACGACACCTCAACTAGTATTAAAACTGAAATGAAACTGGAGTCTCTCAGAAGTAAAGAGGCCTTACCAACTACTGTCTGCGAGTGAATAGTGATCTCAATGAAGCACATGTTGATGATCCTGAGGACCTATATCTGCATCATAAATTGATTCAGGTCGAATGACGTCAGTACATTGAATGTACTGGTAAGTGATAAGGTTAGAGTAAACAACTTACTAGCTTGAATGACTGAAAACAATGTAACTGGATCAATACATGAATATGAAATGAAAGCCATTTAAGCTTTACAATAATATATATAATGAAAGAAACATGAAAATAATATACTTTACTTTGTAGGAAGTTTCTCTAACTGACATTCATTACCATGAGCCTAGCAATGATACAATGTTTCGCCCACGTTGCAAGGGCCATCCTATACTTTTTCGAGGCATAGGATGATACCGTGACTATGGATCCATCTAGGAGGCCTTCTCAGAGGCAGAGAAGAGTCACATGAAGAATTAATGTTATCCTATCCTACGCTGGCTACGTAGTTTATGGAACTTCCGAGTTATATAGGACTCTAACCCAATGTGCTCGATACTACTTCCAAAATATGTGATATAACTTTATGCTCAATTCACTCATTACAAAGAATGGACTTCTTACTTTATTTAAATATTTGTCAAAACATTAGGCGTGTTTACATTCTCAAAAAATGTACTTATGAACTTATTTTTCAAGTCCAACAATCAACATATATATACACACACACATTTGAAGTTCTTAAGTTTTTATGAAATAGAGCCTTTAAACTTTCCCCTTACCTTACGTTAATTTGGAGTGTAAATGAAGACATGTGAGTGAGACATGTAGACTTTCTCAAGGATTGATGGAGACGTTAAGAATTAATATCAAGAAGAAAACGAAGACACGATTTAAAGGAACACATACGGGACGAAGAATGGAGAAGAAAAGGTCAGGCAACTTTGGTGTATCCATGGCGCGACGCAGAGAGGGAATTAAATTTTTGGTCGCGAATAGACTTTCGAGACTGAAGACTATGTATCCTCTCCGCAACGCGGAGACGAGGGTGATCGACTGAAGATAAAAATTTCAAGCGTCTGTTGACACTCAATTTTGGCATAACATTTTCAAAATTTGTAACTTTTAAGTTTTATTTATTTAATAGTTCAAAATACATTTTTTTTTATAATTTTAAATAAGTTTATTGATTTTTATCCTTATTTGTCAAAATTTTAGGATGTTTTATCAGTTGAATTACATTATGTTTTGTCACAACCAGTTGACTATGTTCAAATATTTATTCATCTTTGATTAAATTATTATTTCTGTTAAATTACATTTTTACATGCTATTTTATTACATTTTTTTAAAATTTGATTTTACTCATTATATTTGCTAATATTCATTTTGATATTATGCACAGTCTAAAAATTCATTCAAATATAGATAAGATTTTGTATACAGATATTTTATTAACTAGTGGTTTCAACTCATGATTTTTAGATAATGATATTGTACTATAGGTGGTTTAGTTCTTAGTCATTAAGTTGGGGGTGGTGAAATATTTTTAGATTAGGGTTGAGAATTTTCAAATTTTATTTACAAAGGATCTCACTAGTCATTAATTTTTCGGTCACCACCACTCTGGATTCCGTCCGAGCTCCGGCAACCCAAAACCCCCATTCATTTTCTCCTTTTTTTGGTGAAACACTACCGGATTAAACTCCACACCAAATCTCCAAACAATCTTTCTTCCTTATTCTTCCTCACTGCGACCACCCAAATCCCGACCAGCGACAAAAATTAGGCCAGCACACCACCGTTCCCATCTTCCTCATCTCTATTTTCCAGGCAAAACCTCGCCGGAACACTACCAAGAACGACCCTCCAACAGCCACCATGATGTGTACCGATAATTTGGGAAAGAAATCGAACTAAGCCTAAGAGCAAATTAACTAATTGCTCTTGAACAACTGGTTCTGTAAAACAGAAGAATTGAGAAGAGAAAGAGAGATAATTTTGTATTGATCTTTTACAATTCGATACCTTTATAGTTGGGGTTGATCTCCTATACACGTGAATTAAAAGCAGACTCCCATGGTTAGTTATAACTAACTGGGCAACAGTGTTAACCGACTAACAAACCAACACATGCGACTCACATGACCACTAACCAAACTAACGTCTTATTTATTAATTGGCACATATCAATACTTCCCCCTTGAGACCATCCTTGTCCTCAAGGATGAAAAGAAGGGAACTGTTGAATGAATGACTGGTAATCATCCCAGGTACTGTCTTCCTTAGTTGTGTTAAACCACTTGATCAACAATTGAGTAAGTGGTTTGCCATGTCGTTTGATCAATCGCCTGTCAAGAATAGCTTTTGGTGCCAGCAACACATGTCCATCATCTGAGCAAAACAAAGGCAGAACAACATAAGCAGTGTGGTCACCCAACTTTTCTCTTAAGCTGAGAGATGTGGAAAGTAGGATGGACCTTAGCATTAGAGGGGAAAGCGAGAGTATAAGCAACAAAACCCACTCTTGCTATGATTTGAAAAGGTCCAAAAAACTTTGTAGCCAACTTCTGGAAGGTGTGAGCTTTCAATGATACTTGTCTGTATGGCTGTAACTTCACATATACCCAATCTCCTATTGCATACTCCCTTTCAGTCCTTCTTTTATCAGCCTGTGTTTTCATCCTGTTCTGAGCTCTTGCCAGATGAGACTTGAGACTCCTTAGAGTAGCATCCCTAGCTTGTAGACTTCTATCCACTAGATCCAACTTAGATTCAAATGGTAGGTAAGGGAGAAAGGGTGGTGGTTTCTGTCCATAAACCACCTCATATGGGGTTAAGTTGATAGAGGTGTGGAAGGTGGTGTTGTACCACCATTCAACCAGTGAGAGCCGTTGAGGCCACTTTTTAGGCTTATCAAAAGTCATACATCTCAGATACCCTTTTAAGAACCTGTTAACCACTTCAGTTTGGCCATCAGTTTGTGGGTGGTAGGCAGTCGAAGTGAGAAGAGATACGTTCTGCAGTCTAAAAAACTCCTTCCAAAATTTGCTAGTGAACACAACATCTCTGTCAGATACAATAGTCTTGGGCATGCTATGAAGTTTGAACACCCTATCCATAAACAACTGAGCTACATCTAAAGCTGTGTAGGGATGCTTTAGGGCTATGAAGTGAGCAGCTTTACTCAGTCTATCAACCACCACAAAAATAGCTTCCTTGCCTGCAACCTTAGGAAGACCCTCAATGAAGTCCATGGAAATATCTTGCAACACCTTATCAAGAATAGGCAAAGGTTGTAGCAGGCCAGGGTATGCAACATTCTCACCTTTACATTGCTGACAAACCTCACAGTGCCTAACAAATGAATAAGCATCAGGTTTCATTCCCTTCCAGTAGAAATCCTGCTTTAATATTTGTAGAGTCGCCCTCATGCCTGAATGACCACCTCTAGAACTGGTGTGATAGAAATCCATCAGGTCATTCTTCAGAGTAGGGACAGAGCCTACTATTATCTTGCCCTTCCTACTTAACAGCCCAACATGAAACTTAAAATAGGGCTTATGACCTCCTGCTCCCTGAATCTATGGATCAAATTCTGTAAGGAAGGGTCCTATGACCAAGAAGCCTTGACTACTTCTAATAATTGAGATTGCACTGCCGAGATACTGTTAAGCTGAACTAGATCATCCTTCCTTAAAAGGGCATCAACTACCACATTATCTTTCCCTTTCTTATAATCAATAGAGTAGTCATAGCAAAGTAGCTTAATCAACCACTTCTGCTGACTTGGTGTAGTAATTCTCTGTTCTAACAGGTACTTTAGGCTATAGTGATCAGTCTTAATCACAAATTGTCTGCCCAATAGGTATGGTCTTCATTTTTGTACTCCAGATACCAATGAAAGTAACTCTCTCATATAGACAGATAATGCTTGATTCTTTGCACATAACCCTTGACTAAAAAAAGCAATTGGTCTATTGTCTTGAAGCAACACAGCTCCAATCCCTCCTCCAGATGCATCAGTTTCTACCAAAAGCTCTTGGAAAAATTTGGAAGGGCCAACGCAGGTGCTGAGGTGATGGCAACTTTCAGTTCTTCAAAGGCAGTAGAAGCTGCAGGATTCTAATGAAAAGTGCCCTTTTTAAGGAGATTATAAAGAGGTCTAGCAGTGATCTCAAAACCCTGTATAAATCTTCTATAGTAACCAGCAAGGCCAAGAAACCCCCTCAAGGCCTTGAGATTAATTGGTTGAGGCCAATTCAACACTGCTTCCACCTCATGGGTATCCATAGCTACTCCTGATTAAGAAATAATGTGACCTAGGTAGTCAATCTGTTGAGCACCAAACTCTTCTTCACAAACAGCACATGGGATCTCAGTATCCTGAAAGTTTCCCTTAAATGAGACATGTGAGCATTCCAACTTTGGCTATAGACTAGAATATCATCAAAAAATACAAGTATGAATTTTCTGAGATGTGGTTGAAAAATCTGGTTCATGAGGCTCTGAAATGTGGAAGGGGCATTGGTTAAGCCAAAAGGCATGACCATAAATTCATAATGGCCCTGATGTGTTCTAAATGCAGTTTTTGGGATATCAGATTCAAACATCCTGATCTGATGGTAGCCAGATCTTAAATCCAATTTACAAAATTACTTAGCACCATGGAGTTCATCCAATACCTCTTCAATCACTGGAATAGGGAATTTATCGTTCACAGTATGGCTATTCAGTTCTCTATAGTCTACACACATTCTCTAAGTTCAATTTTTTTTCTTCACCATGACAATAGGTAAGGAGTAGGGACTGGTGTTATGCCTTATACACCCGAGTGAAGCATTTCCTCCACCATCTTCTCAATCTCATCTTTTGTACTGTAGGATATCTGTATGGTCTAATGTTTATAGGAGATGTCCCCTCTTACAATATGATCTTGTGATCATGAAGTCTAGATGATGTTAGGTCTTTGGGAACCTCAAACAAATCACTATATTCCTCTAAGATGCACTCCAGATCATTAACCCATTCTACATCACTCTCTAGAATTGCCTCAATTTATAACAGACTGCCATTTTCCTCCTCTTTATAAACCTCAGACGAAATCATACAAAGCTCTGCTGGTTTTGCTAGCAACTTGTCCATGTTGTCCTAATGAACCATCTTTAATGCAGCCGGTTGTATTCCTCTTAAGGAAATTTTGCGCCCCATAATAGTGAACTCCATTTTGAGCCTCCTGAAATTCCACATAATGTCTCCTAATGTTATCAGCCACTGAATTCCCAAAACCAAGTTTCATCCACCAATAGGTAAAACTAACATGTCAGAATCAAATAAAACCCTTTGCATTTTCCAAACCAGTTTCTTGCACACATAATTGCTCTAGATTTTCTTGCCATCAGCAACCGATATAGCAAAAGGTGAGATAGCTGTCCTCACACACCCCAATTTCTTTGTTGTATTCAAGTCAAGGAAATTGTGTGTGCTGCCTGTATCAATCAACACATGCATTGCCTTGCCCTTCACCGGCTCAGTAACTCGCATGGTTCTAGAATCATGGGATCCATTTATAGCATGTACAGATACATGAGATAAAATGGCCCCTTCATTATCAGTCTCTAGGCCTTGACCAATCATGGTAAAAAATTCAATAGGGTCTACCATTATATCATCTTCTATTTCTTTGAATTCTCCTTCTCCTTCTTCTATGTCCATGTAGAATAATTGCCTCTTTTTCTTACAAACACGACCATAACTGTATTTTTCATCACAGTTAAAACACAGACCCTTACTCCTTCTTTCCTCCATTTCAGCTGGTGACAACAATTTGGCATGTTTAAGTTGAGGCATTGGGTTGTTGGCCAAGGTGGGGTTTTGAAATTTGGAAGTAGTTGGGGTATGCTTCGTTGGTTGGTTGGATCCATAGGAAAAAGAAGAGTTAGTACCAGCAAATCTGTGTATATTTCTGTGATTGGAAAGTACTGAGGGTTCAAAAAACACTTGCTTTTGGACAACTAGTGTTTGTTCTAGTATTCTAGCTAGGTTAACTGCTTTAGCTAGTGACATTGGTGCGAGCATCTTAACAGGTAAACCAATTTCTGGTTTCAATCCTCCAACAAAGCAACTGACAATTTGGTCTTCTGATAATTCAACCTTAGTGAACATTTCATCAAATAGATCGGCATAGTCTTGAATAGAGTTTACCAGTCTCAAGTCCTTGAAATCACCCATTGGATCGTCAAATAGTTCAGCTCCAAACCTGGAAAAGAGGCTTCCGACATACTCCGTCCATCGTGGTCATACCCTGGAAATTTTGTGCTTCATATAAGATTGGTGCCATTGGAGTGCCTTACCCTCGAAATTGCAAGATGCCAACTTAACCCTTGAGTCATCTGGAGTTTCGTTTACATCCAAGAAATGTTCACATCTATAAAGCCATTCCCTTAATCCCTGTCCATCAAATTTAGGGAAATCCATTTGATAGTTACGAGTTGGAAACTGATAATTTTCCGATCTATTTCCATCTCTAGGAACTCCTTCAGTTGCTGGTCTGGTACCTCCATTGTTATTCATAAACGTCGCGAACAACCTTCAAAATTCGTCCATGGCTTGAGCCACACTAGGTAGTTACACCTTCCATGGAGTGTTTGAGACTGTCAACTTCCTTACACAACTCTTACATTCGAGTATTGTGATCTCCCATTGTTAAAGATCAGAGAATCACCAGCTCTGATACCAATGATGCGTATAGATAATTTGGGAAAGAAATCGAACTAAGCCTAAAGAGCAAATTAACTAATTGCTCTTGAACAACTGGTTCTGTAAAATATAGGAATTGAGAAGAGAAACAGAGAGAATTTTGTATTGATCTTTTACAATTCGATACCTTTACAATTGGGGTTGATCTCCTATTTATAAACGTGAATTAAAAGCAGACTCCCATAGTTAGTTATAACTAACTGGGTGATGTTTGCGTAATCAAGACATAACTTCCAATGCAAGTGTCTATGATCGTACAATAGTAATATAACCCAACCGAATGGGTTGGGGTCGAGTCCCAAGGGAGCGGTTCTGAGAAATTAATGGTCAAGCACGAATTCGCTTTAGTCAACCATAGCTAAAAACATTAACGAATAAAAACATTATAAATTAAAGGGTTTTGACACAAGTGTCAGTTATCAAATTGGGGGGGGGGGGGGTTTGTAGCAAGTAACAATTAAAAATAGTGCAAATAAGAGAATACAAATTAGGAGACGGGGATTCTTGGGATGTGATAGGAATATGGGATAAACTAGACAATTGGGGTAAATGCTATTGATAGAAAATAGTTGAATATTTGTAACTAGGCTAGACTTTAGTGGGGGTAAATTCTCTCTCGAGCAACTTACCCGAATCAACTCAGTTTCTCTCGAACACCGAGTTGCCGCTTTAAGCACAGCCTCCGCCTTAGCCTATTTACTCTCTCGAGCTGAATGTGTGTGAGAGGGACTAGGGTTCACTCTCTCAAGCTGAACCTCATGTCGACCCAATACCACCGGCCATCGATTTAGTAGTCTTGGTTTTCGAACCTCTTTCTCGAGCAAGCCAAAAACGCGAAGATGAAATCGTATTTGCAACTACAACTTCACTAAGTTCAAACACAACTACTAAACCAAATCACAAATAAACAACAAATAGATTAACAATAAGCAATACCCAACAATAAATTTAACCATATTTACATAATCACACCCAAAGAATTGGGGTTTTAGCTAGACATGCTAAAGAGATAGAAATAGATACCAAAAGATGTTACCATCCAATGGGTATGGAGAATTAAGTCTATAAACAAGTCAAGGTTGAAGAATCTTGAAGACCCACACCCAATTTCTTGGAGTTGAAAATCTTCAAGAACAATGTCTCCCAAAACTTAGAGCTAACAGGTGGAAAATGTAAAAAAATGTCTAATATCCGTCTAAAATTGCTTACAAGAATAAAAATTGAACTAATATTTATAGATTTTAGAAAATGTGGTGCGAAGGATCCAGTCGGCGTAGTTAGTCGGGATCGCCGATCCACTCGGCGATCTACCCTTTAGTCAAGTCTATCGCTTTTCGCTTTGGCCTTCAACACTTCTGACTCTGTTACTTTGGGCGATAGGATACTGCTTCGCGGAACTGCTCGACGACGCACCAACTGCTCTATTTCATCGCCAACTCGATCTTTTCCTTCAGGCTTAGCACACTGGAACAAAAGCGATCTCCAGGCCCATCGGCGACTCATCAACTGGGCTCGGCGATCCTCAGGCCTTCATATCTTTTCTCTTTTCCACCGCCTTGTTCCTTTTTGCCAAGTAGTGTCCATGCTTTGCCTCAAACTCCAAATTCCTGAAACTCAAGCATTTACATCAGTTTTTGAGACAAAATATGCATTTGAGGGTACTAATTCTATAAAAAAAACAAGCCCTAAATGAGTCCAAATTGTGGACTCATCAACACCCCCAACTTAAAATGTTGCTTGTCCTCAAGCAAACTCAAGTTCAGCCGTTCAAAAATGGTGTCTCGAACAGTGCTACATAAGACTCAATCATGAATGCACACAACAAGACTCAATTTACTTATGCAAAGATCAATTGTGCACTCAAAGATTCAAGTTGTGACTCACCGTTATCAAAGAATATCATGCTCGCAATACTTGCTTCAAATGCAAGTTCAAGCTCATCAAAGATATTCAAATTCCCTCACACAAAAGATGATTCCATTATCACACACAAGGGTTCACAAATTAAAAGCTCCAGAATCAAATGCAACGCTCACACTCAAAAAGATGAACATAATGCATGACTTCACTCATAGGTTTACCTGTATTTTCCAATCAACAATTGTTTCAGCTCACTCAAGATCACGAAGGTATTTTCTAGGCTTATAACGGGGCTGAGTGCAAAGGTATGGTCATTTAGGCTTCGTGGCTAATAATCCTCATGAATTTTGGTGTGAACAACACGTTCTTTCCTTTTCTTCATCATAATCATTTGGGCTCATAAGTCACCTCATTATTCACTTCCTATGGAAAGTTAGGAACCCCCTTTTCTTTTCACTTTATCAACTTTACTTCACAACCTCTTTTTGTTCTTTTTCTTTTTCTTTTTCTTCTTTCTCTTTTTTTTTATATGGAGGGGTTCCATTTTTTTCAAAACCATGGGTCAAGGGAGGACTTTCTTGCACATCTTGATTTGCCTTCTCTTTTTACCACACCTCCAACTTAGGATTTTGGCCTAAGTTGCCTCTTCATACTAAATAAGAGTCATGAGGATTATGGGTAATGGATAAAGAAAGGTCACATTTTTCATCAAGTTTCTTCCAAGAAAAGGTTAAGGCTCAAAATGGGTTCAAAAGAAGTTCACACACTCACAAGGTAGGCCACAAAAAAGGTATATGTCAAATTGGTTCACATTCTTTAAAATTGCCTACGATCATATCAAGAGTTCGCATTACATAGTTGACCGGACCAACGGGGCAAATTCTAGGTGTCATCATGAATGGTTCATAATAAGCTCATCATACAAGGCATTGAAACCAATGACAAACAAGACTCAACACTTTCGCTAGTGTGCAATGTTCATTGTTAGAGACTCAATTCAATACTTGGCTAGTCACAACGAGATGCAAAGAGTTCACATATTGCCTATGCAACTTCATTTGGCCTCATCGTAGCCGTACATTCATGTTCGTTCGATTAAGAGCACTATTCGAGTCATCGGTATTGATCGGAATCGAGACTCAAATTTTGCACAATAACAGCCACATTCAACACACAAGAGGTGGCAAAACATTGTCAGAATGGTCAAAAATCATTTTGCAATTTTAAACAAGGAGCCATAAGCTCAAACATCCACAAAAAGCAATGTATAAACACGATAATAGTTCACAACCCAAAATATAAGCAAAGATGGGCCTCACTCAACCACAAATAAAAGCATCTTGTCCTCAAATGCAAATAACAATATCCAAAAGTGCAAATAAAGTAAGACAGAGAGGGAGGTAAAGAAAGGTCATGTCTACGCAATCTCTCCTTCTGTCGGGACCTTAGTATCCGGTGTCGCACTCTGAATCTGGGCATCAGTGCCGGGAGTCATGCTCGAGGTTTGGGCATCAAGAACCAGAGTTATCTCTGAAGCATCAACATTGCTAGGTCCACTAGGAGTGACCACCTGCAAATTTGCTCAATAGGCATGCACAACGACATAGAACTCTCGGGCCCATGAATGTACTTTATGGTTTCATGGAATCTTTGATGCTAACTACGATAAAACTGAAGTGCTAGGCAGCAATGTACTCCCAAATCTGCACACAAATCAGCAACCAAGATACTTATGGAATGCAAAAATATAGAAAATACTAACTAGGTGTGAGTTTGTCAAGTTTGAAAGTGAGCAAAAGTGAGAAGTTTAAAACTTTAAAACCTTTGGTCGTTTAGAGCTGTCAAGTACGCACCCATTCGGCGACATTAATCGCACCCGCTGAACCACTCCACGATTCGCCGAGTGGTCACTTACCCCGCCGATTTCTATAGGATCTTTAGTTTCTTGGGGGTCAAGACGACAGTCTTAATCGTGGTCGCCGACCGGGTTGGCGATTCGCCAAACTGTTCTGGAGTTCGCTGAGTTTTATAGGCTCTAAGTTGAAATTGTGTTGAGCCAAATGACAGATCAAGTCGGGCACGCCGACCTCTTCGGCGATACGCCGACTGGATCATTTGATCGTCAATCTCCACTTTCCTCATTTAAACCTGCACAACCAACATGATGTTTGCGTAATCAAGAAAAAACTTCCAATGCAAGTGTCTACGATCGTACAATAGTATACTAACCCAACCAAGGGTTGGGATCGTTCCCACAGGGAGTGATTTTGAGAATTAGTAGAAAAATAAAATTAAGTTCTAATTAGTCGTAGCTATTAACATTATCGAATATAAACATATTAAATCTAAGGGGTGACACAAAAGTGTCAATTAACAATGGGGGTTTGTAACAAGTAAGCAAAAATAGTGAAAATAAAGAAAGATACTAATATGGAAAAGGGATTCTTGGGATGTGATAGGAATACGGGATAGACTAAATCATTAGGTACATGCTTTTGGTAGTAAATTCATTGAGTGTTTGTGACTAGGCTAGACTTTAAAGGGGATAAGATCTCTCTCAAGCAACTTACCCCGTTTCAAGCGGGTTCCTCTCGGACACCCACTTGTCGCATAAAGAACAACCTCCGCCTTAACCCACTCACTCTCTCGAGCTGAATGTGTGGATATGGGACTAGGGTTAACTCTCTCGAGCTGAACCTCATGTCAACCCACTCGCACTGGCCATCAGTTTAGTAGTCTTAGTTTTACGACCTCTCTCTCTCGCAAGCCGAAAACACAAAGGTGAAATTGTATTTGCAACTACAATTTCATTAAGTTCCACCACAACCACTAAACGAAATCACATCAAAACAACAAATAAACCACCAACAAGCAAGACACAACAAATAATATAACCCATATTCACAAAATCACACCCCAAGAATTGGGGTTTTAGCTAGACATGCTAAAGAGTTAGAAATTTATACCAAAATGAGTTTGCATTCAAATGGGTATGAAGATTTAAGTCTCAAAACAAGTCAAGAGTGAAGAATCCAAAAGACCCAAACCTAAATTCTTGGAGATGAAACCCTTTGAATCTTCAAGTTCTTCAAAACCCTTTCAAACTTAGAGCAAAAATATCAAAAGTACTATTATATATGAAAATATAATAATTGTTCCACACTTAAAACTATAACTCTAACTAGTATTTATAGTTTTCATAGATTTGTGCTGCAGCGGATCATTCGGCGTCGTTAGTTCTAATCGCCGATCAAGTCGATGATTCGCCTTTTGGTGTAGTTCATCGCCGTCTTGCACCAATCTTCAACATCGTCGTGCTCTGGGTCATTGGGCGAGATGGTACTGCTTCGCGGAACTTCTCGGTGATGCGCCGACTGCTCTTTTTTCCGTCAACTTGATCCTTTCCTTCAGGGATCAACACACTGGAACAAAAGGTGAAGTAAGACCCTTCGGCGACTCGCCAAGTGATCTCGGCGATCCTCAAGCCTTCATTTATTTGTTCTTTTCAACCTTTTCATTCCTTTTTGCAACGTAGTGTCCATGCTTTCCTTCAAACTTCAAATACATGAAACTTAAGGGTTTTCATCAGATATTGAGATAAAATAAGCATTTGAGGACACAATTTCTATGAAAATATAGCCCTAAATGAGTTCGATTAGTGGACTCATCAACACCCCAACTTAAACATTTGCTTGTCCTCAAGCAAACTCAAGCCGTTCAAAAAGGAGGTCTCGAATAGTGCTACACAAGACTTAGTCATGAATGCACACAACAAGACTCAAGTTACTTATGCAAAGATGAAATGTGTACCCAAAGATTCAAGTTGTGACACACCAATACCAAAGAATCTCATGCTCACAATACTTGCTTCAAATGCGAGTTCAAGCTCAACCAAAGTGTTCAAATGCCCTCACACAAGGAATGATTCCATATTCACACACAATGGTTTGCAATTTAAAGTTCCGAAATCACATGCAACACTCACTCTCATAAAGAAGAACATACTGCATGCTTTCACCCATAGGTTTACTCATATTTTCCGATCAACATTTGTTTCAGCTCACTTAAGATCAAAAAGGTCTTTTCAAGGCTTGTAATGGGGCTCAGTGCAAAGGTGTGGTCATTTAGGCTTAGTGACTTTCTTCCTCATGAAATGTGGTACTCAGAACACTTCATTTCCTCTTATGTCATCATTCTCTGTAGTGCTCATAAGTCATTCTATTATTCAATTTCCATGGATTGTTTGGGAACCCCATTTCTTTTGTACTTTATTTCACAACTTTCTTTCACTTCTTTTTCTTTTTCTTTCTTTCTTTCTTTCCTTTTCTTTTGTATGGAGGGGTTCCATTTTTCGCAAAACCATGGGTAAGAAAGACTTTCTTGCACTTCTTGATTTACCCTTTCTTTTCACCACACCCCCAACTTAGGCTTTTGGCCTAAGTTGGCTACTCAACTAACCACAACTTTATGAGGATTATGGGTAATGGGTAAAGAAAGGTTATGTTTTCATCAAGTTTCTTCCAAAGAAAGGTAAGGCTCAAGGGGTGTTCAAGAGAGGTTCACACACTTACAAGGTAGGTTACAAAAGAGGTATATGTCAAATTGGTTCACACTCTTTAAAGTTGCCTAAGATCATATCAAGAGTTCACATCACTTAGTCGATAGGACCAACAGGGCAAATTCTAGGATCTATCATGCATGGTTCAAAGTAAGCTCATCACACTAGGCATTGACACTACAGTAAAATAAGACTCCACACTTTCGCTAGTGTGCAACGGTCATCAAAAGAGAATCAATTTGATACATGGCTAATCACAACGAGATGTAAAGAGTTCACATATTGTCTATATGACTTCGTTTGGCCTCATCGTAGCCATATATTCATGTTTGTTCAATTGAGAGCACTATTCAAGTCGTCGATATTGATCGGAAGCGAGACTTAAATGTTTCAAAAGAACAGCTACATTCGACACACGAGAGGTGGAAAAAAAATTTCGACACACAAAGGTTAAAATCATTTTGCAATATAAAATAAAATGAGCCATAAGCTCAATTATCCACAGAAACAGATAAAACACAACAACCCAAATATATACACAAAACACAACTATCAACACAAAAGGTGTGAGCCTCACCCCACCACAATTAAAAAGTATTTGTCCTCAAATGCAAATAAAAGTATCCAAAAGTAAAAATAGTAAAGAAAGGTCATGTCTATACAGTCTCTCTCTCTGTCGGGGTCTCGATGGATGGTGTAGTAGTATGTATATAGGGATCAGTTCCCAAAGTAGCCTCAGACGGAATAGCAATGCCAGATCCATTAGGAACCGCTATGGACATCTCAGTCGGCAATGTCTGGATCACAGGCTGCACAACCGTCTCTATAAGATCTGGCAAGTCTCTGAATATACCCTCATATCTGCTCCTTTGTGTCTACTAAGTATGTACTGATATCAACTCCTCGTCGGTCTCTACATTGGACTCTACATGTGCTGTGCTACCTCTCTGCACATCTCCGGTGGTAGTCGAAGGAATCCCCGAAGTCTCAGGAGCATCCCTGTCATCAGCAGCCTCTAGCAGTGAAGTGAAGTCAGTAGACTTAAGATAGTCTACGTCCTTCCTCAAATCTGCCACTTCGGCTTTTAAAGCCGAAACCTTGGGAGTCTCTCTCTGTCTGCTCTCACAAGCAGTGACTCTAGTAACCAGATCATCAACAGAGGTCCTAAGGAGGGTCAGTGCAGCCAAGATAGTACTATCGATCATCCCTAGAATGGATCTCTCCAATCGAGTCGCTCTCGCATCTGCTGAATAGGCCAGCTGTCCCATCTTCAAGATCATGGCCTGAGTAATCCAGGCAGGCTAGGAGGAAGAAGAACCACCTGGGATCTGTGAAGAAGAGGAATAAGGAGCGGGTATACCTAAGGGCTCAGAGTCCGAAGCAGGAGAAGATGCCTTTGCCGGTAATGAGTCAACATTGACCTCTGGAGAAGTGTTTGCTGGAGTTGATCTCCTCCTGTTAACCTCTTCTCGTGTGAACTCGGCCTCAATACGTCAGATATCGATGGAGGAAGATGGGGTGACCTCAACATCCCTCGTAGTGTCACGAGGTACTTTAGCTGCCGGCACATCTCAGTGACCAAGACTGGAAATGACAGAGACGTCAGCTTCTATTTGGCTCTCATGGCCATCTCCTGTGACATCAACAGTCTCAGATCGATCCGCCTCTTGGCCATGATAGAACCAAGGCAAGCCGCCTTAGGATGGCGCAGAATAGACCCATTCTAGGATGGCATGATAGTGCTACTAATGAAGCCAAACCATAACCTAGAAGTGATGTTCATGTCCCTCTTCTCAATAGGTGCTCCTGCATCCATCCACCTCGGGGTGATGTCAGAAATCATCCGAGCCAACCAACCCTTCAAATCATCCAGGGACTAGACAATCGGAAACCCCTCGTAAGGAAGTACAGAGTACAACGGTCTACCCAATACAACATTAATGTGCTCACTGCGACACTCCACTTCCTTACCTCTGACCATGACCGACTTCACTGGTCGAAACTCACTTGCCTTCTTATTGTTCTTCGGCACCAACTCCCCATAAGCAGTGTAAAACTCTCTTGCCCAGGAAAGAATGTAAGGCGTTTGGGGCCGTGTGAACTGCTTGAATCCATGGTATTGGAGAGTTTCAAGCACATCAGGATGCTTGCCTTCCAAACCCTCCATAGGTAGTAACTTCTCCTCTGTGATGGTCCGTAAACCATCACCTTTCAATATGCTTAACAGCCTTGGTAGAGGAACTATAGGGAGTGCATGGTTGATTGGAGGTGCCTGAGATGGCACTGAATCTGTTGTTGGAGGAGCTGAAGCTGATGAATTCCTGGTGGATGTGGGTTGAGGTCTATCTCAGAGCTTATTTTGTCGGTGAATTAAGGGTTGATCATCTACATGCTCAGACCACTCAATTTAGGCCTTAATACCTACTCTTTTCTTTGCTATATGCTTCCTCTTCTTGCCTTTGTCTCCCGGTTGGAGGTCATCCCCTCTCCTCTTTGGAGGGTTGGATCCTCCTTCATTTATTAAAATACCATTTGTCTTTTGTTAGGGTGTTCGATTATGTTTGTACGTACCATATCTGCAAAAATATTCGGAAAAGGTCAAATGACAGCACAAAAAATTTCACTGCAGACAAACTCGCTGATCTAGTAGGCGAGTTGCTGAACCTTTTTGGCGAGCTAAGTCGAGCTCGCCGATGGGGTTGGCTAAACAATTAAGGCAAGTCAACGATAGGAAGGCCTTTCGGCGATCAAGGGTTTGTCTGCCGAAAGTTACAGTGCGTAAGGGTTTCAGGGGTATAAGCAAAGTGCAATCAAGAGTGCTTTCAGCGATTCGCCGAGTGCCTTCGGTGAACTTAGGCCTCTCACCGAAAGTTACACTCAAACCACAATTTTGACGCGATATTAAAAGGCGAGATGAAGGAAATAGGCGAACCGCCGAGTGGTTCGACGAGCTCGATTCAACTCGCCGAATGACTCAACGTGCCTATTTTCAATCCACCTTCTCGAATTCAGCCCTGCAATCCTGGAAAACAAAATTAAAGCATGCACAAATGAAATTTAAATGAGACCCATACTACCCATCACCCCAGTATACTCAAATTTCTCCCAAATTTGCCACATTTTACCATTTGAGGATATTTGCTCTCAAGAGTGGTGTCACCCACTCTATCATTGAGCAATTTTTTGACATTTAGTGCAAACGTGGGCTACTCAAACTTCACCCAATCAATCTAACAACACACAATCACGACCCAATTTATTAAAAGCACAATGATTACGGGCATTTGACATTTAAACAATGCGAGCAAGATTTTTCAAATTAAAAATAGGCAATTAAGGATTTAAATCCTACCAGAGAGGCCCAACACACATCAATGCAATACGATCATAGAAAATGAGTACAAACTTCAATAAAATAAACTCGGGGTTTGGAAAGCTAACCTTTTATGCCGATTAAACGGACTTGAAAAGCTAGGTGGCAAAGAAATCCAACTTCGAGCACAAATCAACAACTAAAATACAAAATGAGAAGCAGGAATATTGAAAATACTAACTTGGTGTGAGTTTGTGAAGTTTAAAAGCGAGGGAAAGTAGAGAATTTCAAATTCTAAGTCTTTTGGCCATAATAAACCGTCCAGTTTGTGCCCATTCGGCGACATTAGTTACACTCGTTGATCCACTCAGTGACACACCGAGTGGTCAATTGGCTCGCCGAGTTTTATAGGACGTTCAGTCAAAGTGAGGGTCCAAACGGCGGTCTTCATCGGGTACGCAGACCATTTTGGCGATCCGCCGACTGACCTTTTACTCGCCAATATGCATTTCCTCAACACTTTCAGAGTTTAAACCTGCACCACTAACACACCATTATTTATAAAAGCAAACTAAAAAATTTAAAACCTTGGGTTGCCTCCCAAGAATCGCCTTAATTAACGTTGTGGCATGACGCATCTCCTCATTCACATCTTATTTTTGGGGTCGACCTTAGAACCACTAGGTGACCCCTCTTTCTTAGCTGAGTAGAGATGAGGCAGCTCATAAGTCACGAGGTTCTTGAGCAGCTGAATAGATCTGGAGTGAGAGCCAACCATCTAATTTAACACTTCAATGCCATCCTTCATCTCTTCCAGCACTTTGTCTTGCTCAGTGACCTTTTGGAGAATGAGTAGCAGAGTATCCTCGACACGTCTACTCTCATTGTCTGTAGAGTTGTTTCGCTCATGAGGAGGTATATACCTCCCTTGGCGGTTGCACTGGGTTTCCATCTCTGTTATTTTGGTGGACAAATTGTTTAGTTGAGTCACCAGTGCGGTCAACGTAAAGTCCCTCTCGACTTCTTGGTCCGACTCAGCCAATTTGCCACCATGTCCATCAATCCATCTTCAATTTATTCCTAACAATATCAACACAACGAAAGCAAAACTAAAAGTAAAGTGAGTAAACTACAACTAAGAAGAACAAAAAATTTACTTCACTACAAATTCTCAAATAACACCACTCCCCGGCAACAGCGCCATTTTGATGTTTGCGCAAATCAAGACACAACTTCCAATGCAAATGTCTACGATCGTACAATAGTATAATAACCCAACCAAGGGTTAGGATCGTTCCCATAGGGAATGATTTTGAGAATTAGTAGAAAAATAAAATTAAGTTCTAATTAGTCGTAGCTATAAACATTATCGAATATAAACATATTAAATCTAAGGGGTGACACAAAAATGTCAATTAACAATGGGGGTTTGTAACAAGTAAGCAAAAATCAGCAAAAATAGTGAAAATAAAGAAAGATATTAATATGGAGACGGGATTCTTGGGATGTGATAGGACTACGGGATAGACTAAATCATTGGGTACATGCTTTTGGTAATAAATTCATTGAATGTTTGTGACTAGGCTAGACTTTACAGGGGATAAGCTCTCTCTCGAGCAACTTACCCCGTTTCAAGCGGGTTCCTCTCGGACACCCACTTGCCACATGAAGAACAACCTCCACCTTAACCCACTCACTCTCTCGATCTGAGTGTGTGGATATGGGACTAGGGTTCACTGGCCGTCAATTTAGTAGTCTTAGTTTTACGACCTCTCTTTCGAGCAAGCCGAAAACACAAAGGTGAAATTGTATTTGCAACTACAATTTCATTAAGTTCCACCACAACTACTAAACGAAATCACATCAAAACAACAAATAAACCACCAACAAGCAAGACACAACAAATAATCTAACCCATATTCACAAAATCACACCCCAAGAATTGGGGTTTTAGCTAGACATGCTAAAGAGATAGAAATTTATAACAAAATGAGTTTGCATTCAAATGGGTATGAAGATTTAAGTCTCAAAACAAGTCAAGAGTTAAGAATCCAAAAGACCCACACCCAAATTCTTGGAGATGAAACCCTTTGAATCTTCAAGTTCTTCAAAACCCTCTCAAACTTAGAGCAAAAATATCAAAAGTACTATTCTATATGAAAATCATAATAATTGTTCCACACCTAAAACTACAACTCTAACTAGTATTTATAGTTTTCACAAATTTGTGTTCCAGCGGATCATTCGGTGTCGTTAGTCGGAATCGCTGATCAACTCGGTGATTTTCCTTTTGGTGTAGTTCATCGTTGTCTTGCACCTGCCTTCAGCATCGTTGTGCTCTGGGTCATTGGGCGACATGGTACTGTTTCGCGGAATTTCTCAGCGATGCACCGATTGTTCCTTTTTCCACCGACTTGATCCTTTCCTTCAGGGATCAGCACACTGGAACAAAAGGCGAAGTAAGACCCTTTGGCGACTCGCCAAGTGGACTCGGCGATCCTCAGACCTTCATTTCTTCGTTCTTTTTAGCCTTTTCGTTCCTTTTTGCGACGTAGTGTCCATGCTTTCCTTCAAACTTCAAATACCTGAAACTTAAGGGTTTTCATCAGTTATTGAGATAAAATAAGCATTTGAGGACACAATTTCTATTAAAATATAGCCCTAAACGAGTCCAATTTGTGGACTCATCACAACACACCATTATTCACCAAAACAAAAGTAAAGCAATACAATTGGTTTTGGGTTGCCTCCCAAACAACGCCTTAGTTAATGTCATGGCATGACACAAGTCACCCTTCAAACCTCATTGTCGGCGGTTGCCATAGAATCACTAAGCGTCCCCTCCTCGTCTTGTAAATAGAGACATGACATCATTTGGCCTATTTGGGCGTCTTGCAGCTGAATAACCATAGAGCGGGCGGTTGCCATTTGGTTCAGCATTTTAAGATTCTCTTTAATCTCATTCAACACCCTATCTTGTTCCTCGATTTTGTGTAGAATGAGAGAGAAGACCTCTCCCTTTTGTCCGCCCTTCAGCAGCTTCATCTTTTTGGGCTTGCGAGGGGGAAGGTACCTGCTCTTTTTGTTGGACGTTGATTCCAACTTCGTTACCTTCTTGGACAAATCATCCAGCTGAGTCGACAATGTGACCCATTCTTGGTCGTTTTTTGTGTCCTTGTTGGCTTTTACCAAGCCATCAAGAAGTTTGGCTTCCATTATATATGGTCGTTGTGTCAAACACCCTACAAACAGTTGATTAGCAATGCTTCTATTCTTGGGACCAAGAGCCCAATAAAAGCATTCCAACATCAATTTGTCTGGCAATCCATGATTCGAGAATTGCTGCAGTAATGCCTTAAACCTTGGTCACATATCATGGATAGCTTTGTCTCCCATTTGCGTAATCAAGACAGAACTTCCAATGCAAGTGTCTATAATCGTACAATAGTAATATAACCCAACCGAATAGGTTGAGGTCGAGTCTCAAGGGAACGGTTCTGATCGTATTTGCAACTACAACTTCACTAAGTTCAAACACAACTACTAAACCAAATCACAAATAAACAACAAATAGACTAACAATAAGCAATACCCAACAGTAAATTTAACCCATATTCACATATCACACCCCAAGAATTGGGGTTTTAGCTAGACATGCTAAAGAGATAGAAATCGATACCAAAAGGTGTTACCATCCAATGGGTATGGAGAATTAAGTCTTTAAACAAGTCAAGGTTGAAGAATCTTGAAGACCCACACCAAATTTCTTGGAGTTGAAACCCTTCAAGAACAATGTCTCCCAAAACTTAGAGCTAAAAGCTGGAAAATGTAAAAAAATTGTCTGATATCCATCTAAAATTGCTTACAAGAATAAAACTTGAACTAGTATTTATAGATTTAAGAAAATGTGTTGCGAAAGATCCACTCGACGCAATTAGTCGGGATCGCCGATCCACTTGGCGATCCGCCCTTCAGTCAAGTCTATCGTCTTTTCGCTTTGGCTTCAGCACTTCTGACTTTGTTACTTTGAGTGATAGGATACTGCTTTGCGGAACTGCTCGGCGACGCGCCGACTGCTTCATTTCATCGCCAGCTCGATCTTTTCCTTCTGGGCTCAGCACACTGGAACAAAAGGCGATCTCCAGGCCCATCGACGACTCCCCAACTGGGCTCGACGATCCTCAGGCCTTCATTTCTTTGCTCTTTTCCACCGCTTTGTTCCTTTTTGCCAAGTAGTGTCCATGCTTTGCCTCAAACTCCAAATTCCTGAAACTCAAGCATTTACATCAGTTTCTGAAACAAAATATGCATTTGAGGGCACTAATTCTATCAAAAACAAACCCTAAATGAGTCCAAATCGTGGACTCATCACTAGGCTACAGTGTTAACAGACTAACAAACTAGCACGTGCGACTCACATGACCACTAACCAATCTAACGACTTATTTATTAATTGGCACATATCACACCAACGACCCAAACAAACTCCAACCCATTTGTTCTCCTTCTTCCTCCACACCAGAGCACAACCCACGAAGCAAATGAGATTCGAGCTCGCAAACCAACAACAACAACCTCAAACCACCAGCACCGGAGAGCTCACCGCCGGAGCCACCAAACCAAAACCCCCTTTTCATTTGTTCTCTTTTTCCCGACAAGTCAACCACCACAGCCTTAAAAACTAGCAACCAAAGCTCCGATCAGCTATCCAAAACCCCACCGAAAAAACAACCAAATCTAAATGGGAGAGACACGAACTCCGGCGAAACAAGCTCCAAGATCTGGTGAGTCACTATCTCTTTCCTTCTAGTTCCAGCGAAAGCACGAGCTCTACTGGAGCAGCAAACAATAACAGCAACAAGCCACCACAACACTGTCATCTCTGGCGAAATCACAAATCCATCGAGTTTCAAGTTCCAAGCTCCAACTCCGGTAAACAAACATATCCCTCATTTGTTTTTGTATATTTTTCTTCTTCTCTGTCTATTATGTTTGTTTGATTTTGTATGATTCTTGTATAAATTTGTTAATATTTGAGAGTTTTCGATGGATTGTTTACTTTTTTTTATTTTTAATTGAAAGTTCTCATGAGTTGATTGTCGTTTGGTTATTTTGATATCTAATGTTGTTTTTGACTGTTAATATTTTTCTTCTACTAATTTTATGAGTTTGGGTATTATTTATTTCACTGAACAAGTTTTTTTTTGTAATTAGAAAAGTGTTTTGTTACTTCTTTGTTGTTATCTATTGTTGTCATGGTATGTTTATATTATTATATTAAGTATTTTGTACTGATTGTTATGCTTTGCATTCTATTATTTGTCATGTTATATTATTGTATTAGTTTGTTATAATTAACTCGGTGCATTTATGACGCTGACTGTAGTTTTATAATGATTTTAATATTGTCCCTACTCAATTTTGTATAATTACACCTTATATTAATTTCTTTTGACCATTTTGGTTTCTTCTGGAATTTATGGTTGCTCCAAACTTGAATATCTGAATTATGTTATTGTTATTTTGTAGATATTAAATTGATTCTATGTTGTAATGTGCTACTGTTGACTTGTTATTTCATAGTTTTTTTTTCGCTCTTTTGCTTTTAATTATTTGTCTTATTTAAATGGTTACAAGCAAACATTGGCCAATGAAAAATTCTCTCCGTCATTTTTTGAGGCCTCCCCATTTTAAGAGATGAAAATTTGGTTTAAGTTTTATATTTTGTTTGTTCAAATTGACCAATGAAGAAATTACCGTCGATTTCCAAGGCCTCCCATGTTAATAAGACGGGTTTTATTTTTAAGTTATTATTTGATTTATTAATATTTATTCATTACTAACGCTTTTACTAAGTGTCTTTACAGGTACACAAAGTTGTTTTCCATTGAAGCTATTCAAATTAAGTTCGAATAATATTATTTATTCATTGTTTTGTATATATCTATGCTAGGCAACTTAGGCCGATTCTCATATTATTGTTTTATATTATTATTTGTGTATATTACATGCTTATTATACTTGTATATTTTGTTGTTATCTCCTCCTCAATTTGAAAAAATGAATTCAGTCGGGAATCACATTTGCGGATTTCGAAGGATGCCAAACACCTTCCCTTCGGAATCACTTGAACCCCTTACCTAGAATCTAATGGTTTTGTAGATCATATAATTGGTTTCCTAGTTTTTCCTAAAATTAGGTGGCGACTCTTTAAAAATTTGTCTATTCTTAAAATTCTTTTAAAATTGATTTAATTGATTATCATTTGAGTCACCAAGACGTTTCGCCGTATTTGAATAAAGTAGGGATGTAAACAGTGTCTCCATGACGTGGACCACGACGCGAACGTTTGGCCGAATTTTTATTCCTTTTCCAAACTCACTTTAATTAAAAAACCCAATACAATTTAACTGAAATCTCATTCAAATTTTATCAACAAGCACGAACCCAATGCAATTTCATTGAAATCTCACTCAAATTCTATCAGCAAACATGACTCATTCGCAAGACCCTTACCTCAAGAACTCAAAACCTCCATTGTTAAGGAATAGGGATAAAACCCCTAAGTGTTTTGAATGTGAATGGGGGATTTAGAATCTGATTAAAACCTAATTTGGGTCAGGAGAACGTGCTAAGACAAGTGAGGAAAAGGAAAAGACCAAAATACCCTTTCCTAAAATGGATGGAATGCCTTAAATAGAGAGGCTTCACTCAAACATCAATATTTTTTTACTCGGAGCTCGGAATTTAGCAAATTAGGTGGATTTAGAAAGAGGACTCAAAGACCTTCAATTTGATACCTAATGGGCCACCTAACTCTTTATGTGCTAAAAGAAATGATCGTTTGAAGTTGACCCATAACTTGAAAACTAACCGAAGTTCAAGGTATTACAATATCTCCCCCTTGGGAACATTTGTCCTCGAATGAGATCACACTAAGTAGAACAAGGGTGGAAAGAATTTAACCACCCCAAATCAAGCACCCAACATGCAATTTACATAACTCAGTATATCAACTTAAAGAGTACTTTATAAAGAGTTAGTACCTTGGTTTGGAATTTCTCCGGAATGAAAGAGATGTGGGTATCTCCTCTTCATATCTTCCTCAGCCACCCAAGTAGCTTCCTGAACAAATTTACTCCTCCATAAGACCCTGACTGATGCAACCTCTTTGGTTCACAACTTGCGAACCTAACGATCGAGAATCTGACCGGGCACCTCCCATAAGATAGGTTGTCCTTGATACCAATATTCTCAGTATGTACAATGAGTGAAGGATCGCCCAAACACTTATTTAACACGGATATATGGAACACCGGTGAACTGCTACTAATTTTGAAGGTAGCTCCCACTCATAAGCTACATTCCTAACCCTATTGGATATCATGTAGGGACCAATATACCGGGGACTGAGTTTCCCCTTCTTACCAAATCTCATAACACCCGTCATGGGTGAAACCTTTAAGTAGACCCAATCATCAACTTCAAATTCTAAGTCTCTTCTTCTAACATCTGTATAGGATTTCTAACGACTTTGTGTTGTTTTTAGCCTTTCCTGGATAATCTTCACTTTCTCCATGGCTTGATGAACCAAGTCTGGCCCTATCAACTCAGCTTCACCAACTTCAAACCAACCAATAGACGATCTACACCTTCACCCATAAAGAGCCTTATAAAGATCCGTCTGGATACTAGAGTAATAACTATTATTATATGTGAAGTCTATGAGAGGCAAGTGATCATCTTAATTACCTTTGAAGTCTATGACACATGCCCTCAACATATATTCTAAGGTATGAATTGTGCGCTCTATTTGATAATCAGTTTGAGGATGAAAAGAAGTACTCAGGTTCACTTTCAAACCCAAACCTCTTTGGAAAGACTTCCAAAACTGAGTGGTGAATTGTGCACCTCTATCTGAAACGATAGACACATGAACTCCATGAAGTTAGACCATCTCTTGAATATATAATCTCGCATAATCTTCAACTGAATTGGTAGTATTTACCGGTAAGAAATAGGTTGATTTAGTCATTCGATCTACAATCACCCAAATCGAATCATGTTGTCTGTGAGACTGTGACAAGCCAGTAATGAAATACATATTAATCATCTCCGACTTCCATTTCGGAAGAGCTATATTTTGAGCCACACCATCGGGTCTTTGGTGCTCTATATTGACTTGTTGGCAATTTTGACATTTAGCAACAAACTCTGCAATACACCTCTTCATACTACTCCACCAATAGATTTCTCAATAGTTGTGGTAAATTTTTGTGGAATCGGGATGGATTATTCACTTGGAACTATGAGCCTCTATCATGATTCTCTCTTAGAGTCCATCCACCTTTGGTACACATAATCTACCTTGATATCTCAACACATCATATCCCCCTTGTTCAAAAGCCAACACCTTTTGTTTATGGACATTTACTTTTAGTTCAAGTAAAAAAAAGGTATTGGTCTTATTTCCCCTTCACTTCAAACACTAGTGATTATTCAGCCTCATTCATCACCACAACTCTATGAGAGGCAAGTGATCATCTTAATTACCTTTGAAGTCTATAACACATGCCCTCAACATATATTCTAAGGTCTGAATTGTGCACTCTGTTTGACCATCAGTTTGAGGATGAAAAGCAGTACTCTGGTTCACTTTCAAACCCAAACCTTTTTGGAAAGACTTCCAAAACTGAGTTGTGAATTGTGCGCCTCTATCTGAAATGATAGAGACATGAACTCCATGAAGTCGGACTATCTCTTGAATATATAATCTCGCATAATTTTCAACTGAATTGGTAGTATTTACCAATAAGAAATGGGTTGATTTAGTCATTCGATCTACAATCACCCAAATCGAATCTTGTTGTGTGTGAGACTACGACAAGCCAGTAATGAAATACATATTAATCATCTCTGGCTTCCATTCCGGAAGAGCTATATTCTAAGCCACACCATCGGGTCTTTGGTGCTCTACGTTGACTTGTTGGCAATTTTGACACTTAGCAGTAAACTCTGCAATACACCTCTTCATACTACTCCACCAATAGACTTCTCTCTAGTCATGGTAAATTTTTGTGGAATCGGGATGGAATTTTCACCTGGAACTATGAGCCTCTATCATGATTCTCTCTTGGAGTTCATCCACCTTTGGTACACATAATCTACCTTGATATCTCAACACGTCATATCCCCCTTGTTCAAAAGCCATCACCTTTTGTTTATAAACATTTACTTTTTGTTCAAGTAAAAAAAGGTATTGGTCTTGTTTCCCCTTCACTTCAAACACTAGTGATTATTCAACCTCATTCATCACCACAACTCCACCTTCGCTGGAATCGAATAGATGGACTCCCAATCGGGCAAGTCTATGAACTTCCTTAGCCAATTATTTATTGCCTTCCTCAACATGAGTATTTACTTCCAGCAACAATATTAGCCTTACCTGGTGATAGAGGATACTCATGTCATAATCCTTGAGCAACTCCAACCAACTCCTTTGTCTGAGATTAAGATCTTTCTGACTGAAAACATACTGTTGGCTCTTGTGATCGATGAACACATATACATGAACACCATAGTGATAGTGACGCCATATTTTCAAAGCAAATACTATAGCTGTTAACTCAAGATCATGAGTCAGGTAATTCTTCCCGTGAATCTTAAGATGTCTGGAGGCATATTCTATAATTTTACTATTTTGCATCAATACATAACCAAGTCCAACTCTGGATGCATCACAATACACAATAAAGCCTTTTGTGCCCTCTGGTAGGGTCAACACTGGGGCATTAGTCAACCGAGTTTTCAATTCCTGAAAGCTTTTCTCACAAGCTTCAGACCAGAAACTTAACTATTTTCTAAGTCAACTTAGTCAATAGGGACGAAATGGGTGAAAATCCCTCAATGAACCTTCTATAATAACCAGCCAATTACAAGAAACTTCTTATATCAGTTAGAGATGTGGGTCTAGGCTAGTTCTGGACTACTTCAATCTTCTGAGTGTCAACTCGAATCCCTTCCTCAGATACAATATGGCCTAAGAACTCCACATAATCAATTCAAAATTCACACTTAGAAAATTTAGCATACAACTCTCTATCATTGATGGTTTGGAGAACTATTCTGAGATGACTAACATGATCCTCATCATTCCTCAAATAAATCAATATATCATCAATGAATACAATCAAAAACATATGGACATATGACTTAAATACTTTGTTCATAAGATTAATGAACATTGTAGGAGCATTAGTCAAACCAAAAGACATCACAAGAAACTCATAATGACTATAACGGGTCTTGAATGTTGTCTTCAGGATGCCACTTTCTCTTACTCTCAACTGATGATAGCTAGACCTGAGGTCTATCTTAGAAAAACAAGTGGCACCCTGAAGTTGATAAAAAAGATGATCAATTCTCGGAATGGGATACTTATTCTTTACAGTGAGCTTTTTCAACTGGTAATCGATACACATCCTAAGAAAACCATATTTCTTCCTCATCAATAAGACCGAAGCGCCCCAAGGTAAGACAGTAGGTCGAATAAAACTCTTATCCAGAAGATCTTTCAACTGTTCTTTTAGCTTTTTTAACTCAGCTGGAGTAATTCTATATGGCGGAATAAATATAGGTCGAGTATTAGGAAGGATCTCTATTCCGAAGTCGATTTCTCTCTGAGAAGGGACTCCGGGAAAATCATCTAGAAAGACCTATGAAAACTCACTCACAACTGGAACTAACTTAATATGTGGTGTCTCAATACTAGAGTCATTAACTCAGACTAAGTGATAAATGCACCACTTAGAGACTAACTTTCTGGCCTTAAGATATGAAATGAAATGACCCTTAGGCACTGCTGAACTACTCCTCCACTCTAAAACTAGCTCATTAGGAAACTGAAACCTGACTACTCGAGCTCTATAATCAACTGAGGCGTAACAAGCATGAAGCATGTCCATACCTAGAATAACACAAAGTCCACCATATCTAGCTCAACTAGGTCATTCATAGTGTCCTTGTGATTGACAAAGATAGTGCAATCACGATAGACTCTTTCTTCTAGAATAGAATCACCAACTGGTGTGAAAACACTAAAAGGCTCAAGAAGTTGTTTTGGAAAAATGTCGAACTTCATGGCTATATAATGAGTCACAAACGACAAACTCGCACCGAGATCAAACAAGGCATAAACATCAAAAGTAAAGATTTTAAGCATACTCGTGAGAATATCGAGTGAGTTCTCCTAATCCCGGTGACTAGCTATAGCATACATATGGTTTGTACCCCCATCTGTTACTGAAGTTCCCCCTCTCTGGGCATTTCTATCTGCTGGAGCTGCTGAAGAAGATTGGGTTTTATTGCCCATATTACCCTGCCTATTCTTAGGGCATTCCTTAGAAAACTGACATGTCCTTCCACACTTGTCGCAAAGATCAGTACCAACACGACATTCTCCAGGATGTATCTTACCACACTTAACACATAGTGGATTGCGAGTGAACCCTTGTGCTACACTGCCCTATGACTGAGAACCTTGAACTCTAAAATTCTAGGGGTTCTGGTTTTTATAATCATTACTGCCCCTTGGTGCAGGTGCACTAGCTGAAGATGGAGCAGGTCCAGATGACCTCTACTGAGAGGATGATCGGTTCATGTTCCCAGTTTTATGTCTATCGGACTCATGACTTGCTATCTTTTCCCTCTTGCTACGGTACTCTTCCCTGTATTCAACTTGTCTTCCTCAACTTGCTACACAAGAATCATGAGCCTAGCTATTTCCACGTCTCCTATCAACATAGACACTTTACCTTCCTTACTCGATAAGCGAGATAGTTCATACACGAACAAGCTCATTCTGCTCCTCATATCAACCACCATCTCTGAAGCATAGCGGGATAGTTGAGTGAACTTGAGGCTGTACTCTTAAACATTCATAGATTCCTGTTTCAGATTCAAAAATTCTCTTACTTTCGCTTCCCTTAGATCTCGAGGAAATAAGTGCCCTAAGAAGGCATCTTCAAACACAACCCAAGTCAATTGTGGTGCCTCTTCGTCCCTGCTCTTCTTAGCAATGCCTTTGAGCTAGTAAACAACTAACTTCATACGCTCAGTGTCAACAATATGCATGACCTCAAACACCTTCTGCAGTTCATTAATAATGTTTTCTGGATCCTCATTGAGCTTTGACCCAGTGAATTTCAGGGAAATCATTCTTAGAAATTCTCAGACTCTGGATGCATCATTCCTCTCTTGATGTACAGCTCATTGGCGACCAACTTGTGTTGTTAGCACTCGAGTCAACATCTGAATCGCGTTCCTGAATTCAGCACTGGTGACATCTCCCTGAGGTGGTTACTCTTCTGGTGCATTGAGAACCTCTTGATCTTGAGGATTAACATTCCTCCTAGTAGGATGTCCTCGAACAACTCTTCGTGGAGGCATGATCTAAAAGACACGCGTTAGCACGAGTTAGAAGAAACTTTCATAGAGTTGAACTCTATCGCATGAACATGAGTAGAAGAAAGAGAAGTGTTTCCTAAATGTTCTAGCCTCCTAATCGTAAATGTAACGTGATTCACACCGATAATAAGGACTCTACATACACGGCTTCATAGACACCCTAGGACTCTTGAACTCTGGGCTCTGATACTAAGTTTTTCACGACCTGGGCCTATAGCTATTTATGCACCTTCTAATCGACCTGAAAGACATATACATATCCCATCCACCCTACACCCTGGACGTAACTAGCACTCAATAACAATTTTTGATTCCCAAGCAAGCCCTTGGCCTGGATACACGACTTACATGACACTAAACAATATGCGGAAGCTTAAAAAAGGTGAACACTTAGACATTCAAAAATGTCCTAAAAATATTGTCTTGGAAATACTTAACATGATTCATAAGTTAAATAAAACATTCTGAGAAAAATATGGAAACATCTAATTTTGTCTGCCTATGAAGCCTCTAACAATTTAAGATAGATGTCGAGACAAGACCCACGACAACTCAACTACTACTACAACTAAAATGAAACTGGAGTCTCCCGAAAGTAAGGAGGCCTCTCCAACTACTTGTCTGCGAGTGAACAATGATATCAATGAAGCACCTATTGATGATCCTGAGCACCTATATTTGCATCATAAAACGATGCATGCCGAATGACATCAGTACATTGAATGTACTGGTAAGTGATAAGGTTAGAGTAAACAACTTACCGACTTGAATGACTGAAAACAACGTAACTGGATCAATACATGAATATAAAGTGAAAACCATTTAAGCTTTACTATAAGATATACAATGAAAGAAACATGAAAATAATATACTTTACTTTGTGGGGAGTTTCTTTAACTGACAACCATTACCATGAGCTTAGCAATGATATAACGTTTCGCCCACGTTGCAAGGGTCATCCTATACTTTGTTGGGGTATAGGATGATATTGTGACTATGGATCTATCTAGTAGGCCTTCTCAGAGGCAGTGAGGAGTCGCATGAAGAATCAATGGTATATTATCCTACGCTGGCTACGTAGTTTTATAGGACTTCTGAGTTATAAAAAACTCTAACCCAATTCAGTGCTCGATACTACTCCCAAAATAAGTGATATAATTTTATGCTCAATTCACCCATTACAAAGAATGGACTTATTGCTTTATTGAAATAATTTTCAAAACATTAGATGTGTTTACATTCTCAAAACATGCACTTATGAACTTATCTTTTAAGTCCAACATAGGTACATATATATATATATAAAACATTTGAAGTTCTTAAGTTTTTATGAAATGGAGCCTTTAAACTTTCCCTTTACCTTACGTTAATTTGGAGTGTCAATGAAGACATGTGAGTGGGACATGTAGACTTTCTCAAAGATTAATGGAGACTTTAAGAGTTAATATCAAGAAGAGAACGAAGACACGATTCAAAGGAACACATACGGGATGAAAAATGGATAAGAAAAGGTCAGGTGACCTGACGTATCCATAGCGCGACGCGGAGAGGGAATTAAATTTTTGGTCGTGAATAGACTTTTGAGATAGAATACTCCGTATCCTCTCCACGACACGGAGAGGGGGTGATCGACTGAATATGGAAATTTCAAGCGTCTCCGCGTCGCGGACCTGGACGCGAACGTTTGGCCGTTTTTTGTGCCTTTTCCAAACTCACTTTAATTCAAAAACCCAATGCAATTTCATTGAAGTCTCACTCAAATTCTATCAACAAACACGAACCCAATGCAATTTAATTGAAATCTCACTCAAATTTTATCAACAAACACCACTCATTTGCAAGACCCTCACCTCAAGAACTCAAAACCTCCATTGTTAAAGAATGGGGCTAAAATTCAAGAACTCTTCAAAAATCCTTATATAAATAATTTCTTTGACAAATTTAGTGAAAGAAATGCATGATTGGCACGAGGACGAACAAGTTCATCACTATGAAAAACCTCACATACCAGGAAAGAACGATATTCTTGGCAAAATTCCTCAATTCTTGATGAACGCTTGAACTTAGCCCTTTATTTTTTCTTGAAACTTAATCCTAAAACCCTAAGTGTTTTGAACGTGAATAGAGAATTTAGAATCTAATTAAACCCTTAATTTGGGTCAGGAGAACGTGCTAAGAGAAATAGGGGGAAACGAAAAGACCAAAATACCCTTTCCTAAAACTGATGAAATGCCTTAAATAGAGAGACTTCACTCAAACAGTCATAACTTTTTACTCAGAGCTCGATATTTTGCAAACTTGGCGGTGTTGGAAAGAAGACTCAAAGACCTTCCATTTGATACCTCATGGGCCACCTAACTCTTTATGTGCTAAAATATATGATCGTTTCAAGTTGATCCAGAACTTGAAAACTGACTGAATTCAAGGTGTTACAATAATCTAACCTATATTTCACTTTAATATCCACAAATACACGATCAACATAATGCCACATCATAGTCTAACCCTTCTATCACATTAATATTCACAAATACCAAGCCAACTTATTTGTCCTTCGCAATTTCTTGTACCAACTCCTTGACCCATTTAGTGTTGTACATGAAACTGGCACCTTAAACCGATCCGGTCATCTTGACTCACATCCCCATTATCAAAGAATTTCTAAGACCACTAGGCAAACTATCATTTCAATAAACCAATAACATCATGATAAATAGGAACACAGTTTAGAAACAACAGAATTAAGTCCCCATAAACTTAACTCAATATAGTTAAAACAATTATAATCATAATTAAAACATAGCTCGAACTCCTAGTCCTCCCCTTGAATTCATATGCACAACCCGCAATATCATAAACATATGTCAATCACATATAACAACAATCATGAATACATAGACTCATAGTCTCAATATCATGAAATCAACCAACACCTAGAATCAACCAATGCATGAAACATGTCCCACATGATCACAAATGCACCTAACTGGTCCTCTTATGGGGCGATAAACATATACCTATTCCTCTCTTGAAACTCAACCTGAATCTATTAGTGTATCGACGTGTTACTCGGTCCATCCATAGTTAGTGTATCGGCGTGGTATCTCAGTCATTCTTAGTTAGTGTGGCGATGTGGTATCCGAGCCAACCATAATTGGATATCCTCATACCCAGTGTGGTACCTGAGCCAACCGCTGGTATATACCAGGAGTGATATTTGATCCAACCATGAGGATATCATGTACCATGCATGATACCCGAGCCAAAAAACAATCACAAACAACATGCACAATTACAATTACAATGACCAACCACTTGAAACCAAAAGTAAATAAAACAAGTTCATTGCATGAAAATATTGCATGAAGTCATTTCACTTTCACCCTTTATTTCCTAAACATGTATTACAAAAACATTTCACATAGAACAATCAACATGAACACAAACATACATATACACGCCTCAACTTATACGCAACCTTTTATATGTGGAGACTGGAATGATATATTTATTTTCAAAAATTAATGGAAGTGAGCTTCACTTGGAAATAAGAGAATTTGCATCTCAAATGTGGTTTTCCATCCAAATTTGTTTCGAATCCAACTGTTTTAAACAACTACTTGACCTGTTAAATATATATAAGAATAAAATATATATTACATAATTATTTTTTGTAGAAGTAGTAAAGAAAATGATCCTAGCCTCAAATATTCATTTGTTCTCATAGCATACTATACTAATGAAAAATATTTGACAAAATAGTAATGGAAGGATCCTTGTATTGAACAGAAAAGCAAGAACAAATTACACTTGACGTTAATGATTTTGAATATTATAAAGTCTATTATAAATGGATGGGTGGGTCGGGAGCTATAGAAGTTGAGTGATAATCTAGTGTAGGTACTACAAATTACAATTCCACAAGTTTCAAAATGTGAATGGTTTTGAGAAGAAGTCTTAAAGAAATAAGAAAAGCAGCATTTCTCACATTGATTAAGATATATATTATCTGTGACTAAATAGACAAATATATGTTCCAAGAGTGTTCTAGTTATTAATATGAGAAATGGACATTAAATATATATGTTCCAAGAGTGTTCTCAACACAAAGATCATCATGGGAATTGCACATAGAATTAGATTTTAATGAACAAACACTATATGCATGTAATTAGCTTTTGCTGCTTCTTACGCAAAATTATATGTATTATGAAATACAGAAATAGTATTGCTGCAGTGCCATGAATTTGAATCGTCCTTACTTCTAACGCAGTGGTGTTCCTTATTCTTACAACAAACATATATTATATATGATGATTATTAAGTGCACGCTACTTTCTCCTTAATAATATTGCAAATCACAACAGCTGATTAGACACACTATTATTAGCAAAAGCAAGTTCAATCCTTATTTATTATGTTGTTTGAAAATAAAATTTCAACAATCCAATACTATTCAATGTCTAAATCTACTGTCGAACTAAGGAGAATTACAGTTCTCCATTGAAGAGCACTTGAGCAAAAACTGGAAATGAGGAATGAGAACATAGAGGAATGCACAATCTGTAATTTGGGGAAATGAAAATCAATTCATTCATGATGAGTGTTCAGCATTATATACATGATGAAAAATATCTAACACTAACTAATTAGATGCTAGAAATTAACTTCTAGAATGTTCAGTTGATACACTTCTAACTAACTCTGACAACTCAGCATATCCTTCTAACTAACTTTGACAGCTCAACTATTGTAACTACTTTCCAGATTATACATAAAACTAAGTATAAAACTAAACTATATATCTTAATACCCCTCCTCAAGTTGGAGGTGAGTAACTCACAGCCAGCTTGTGCAGTAAAATAGAGTGTTGAGCACTAGGTAAAGGTTTAGTCAGAACATTAGCCAGTTGATCTCCAGTTGGTATGTGGTGAAGCACAATGAGGCCTTCTTGTAGCTTCTCTCTGACAAAATGGAAATCCACCTCTATATGTTTTGTCCTCTCATGAAACACAGGGTTTCTTGCTATATGAACAACTGCCTGACTATCACAAAAAACAGACACAGGCAAGTTACATGATTGGTGTAATTCAGTCAGCAGTCTCTCCAGCCACACCAGTTCTCCCACTACCTTTCTAACAGCCCAGTACTCTGCTGACAATGAGATGGTTGTTTGTTTCTTGGATTTCCAACTGATGGGACTATCACCCATCAATACAATGTAACCACTAACCGACTTTCTAGAATCAAGACATGCAGCCCAGTCTGAATCACAATATGCAGTAATGCTACAATCTGTACTGTTGGATAGGAAAATTCCCAGGCAAGGATCAATCTTAAGGTATCTCAACACATGATATGCAGCCTTGAGGTGTGGTTCTCTAGGAGATCGGAGAAATTGACTAAGATGTTGAACACTGAAGGCTATATTTATCCTTGTATTGGTTAAAAAATTCAACTTACCTATCAGTTTTCTATAATGTGTAGGGTCTTTCAGTAGAGAACCCTTATTAGCCTTGAGCTTGACTGTGGGTTCTAATGGGGACATAACTGGTTTACAATCTGAACAATCAAACTCCTGCAACAAATCTATGGTGAATTTTCTTTGAGAAATTAGAACTCTTGTATCTTTGTAAAGTATCTCCAATCCTAGGAAGTAATGAAGTCTTCCCAAGTCTTTTATCTTGAATTCATCATGAAGGAATGACTTCAGGGAAGTGATTTCATGCTCATCAGTGCATGTCAGGATCACATCATCTACATAAACAGCAACAAAAACTAGAGAAGAACCAATATTTCTGTAAAATAAACAGTAGTCACTGTCTGAATGAGAATAGCCTCTTGAGCATAATACTTGAGCCAACTTGTCATACCATTGTCTACTTGCTTGTTTTAAATCATATAAAGACTTCTTGAGTTTACAAACCAATCTTGTGTCTTGCACCATGAGTCCTGGAGTTATGTCCATGTACACTTCCTCATATAAGTCTCCATGAAAGAAGGCATTATTTACATCCAACTGATACATATCCTACCCTTTCTTTACAGCTATGCTGATTAGTGTCCTAACAGTGGTCAAAAGAGAATATTTCATTATAGTCAATACCAACCTATTGAGTATATCCCTTCACAACCAATCTGGCCTTATATCTCTCTATTGTCCCATCAACTTTGTGCTTGATTTTATAAACCCACCTACAACCTATTGCTTTCTTCCCCACAGGCAGTTTAACTAAGTCCCAAGTGTGATTGGCATATAAGGCTTCAAATTCAGATGTCATTGCTTCTTGCCAAGCAGGGTCATGCACTACATCTTCATATGAAATTGGTTCCCTGTCATGAAAAACATTTCTAGCTAGCTGTTGACTATCTTGGTTGAAACTTGTGAGTGAAAAATGATTTTTACGGGAAGAGTGGTGTGTTGAGGAAGGTAGGGAGTAGTCATATTCTTTCAAATAAGTAGGAACAACATGTGGTCTGCTGGATTTTCTGGTATTTGGTAATTGATTTTGGTGAGTGGTGGTTTCTGGCAAAATGTGAGCTCTTGATAATTGTCCAGTTGATGGCTGATCAGCTGGTAATGCTGCAAGTGGTGAGACAGGTTCAGGTGGTGAGGTAGATTCAGGTAAGATGATATTTGAGGTAGTGTTATCATCCAAAACATCACTATTGTCAAAAAATATTATTAGTTGAGCTCAATACATTTGAATCAGAGGTTAATTTCTTTAATACAGTGGAAAAACTTGAATCAGACTCAGAATCACAAGATGCAAAAGGAAAAACATTGTCATAAAAAACTACATCCCTGGAAACATGTATCTTCTTAGTGCATAAATCAAGGACTTTGTAACCTTTTGTGTTGAAATGATATCCAATGAAGATGTGAGGTGTTGATCTGGGTCAAATTTTGCTTTATGAGTCTTTAGGGTAGGAAAGCATAAGCACCCAAAGGATTTGAGATGAGAGTAGGTAGGATGTGTGTTGTATAATGTCTCAAAGGGGGTCTTATCATGAAGAACTGAATTTGGGAGTCTATTGATCGAGTAGGTTGCTGTCAAAATACACTCTCCCCAATACTTGGTGGGAAGTTTGGACTGATATAAAAGAGCTCTGGCAACTTCAAGGAGATGTTTATGTTTTCTCTCAACCACACCATTTTGTTGTGGTATGTATGGGCAGGATTTTTGATGTATTATTCCTTTGTTTTGGAGGTATTTATTTGTCTCATTATTGGTGAATTATGTCCCATTATCAGTCCTAGTTGACTTGACAGTGGTGTTAAATTGGTTTTCCACAAGAGTTATAAAAGAGCTCATGACATGAAGTGTGTTAGTTTTGCAACTTAAAAGGTGAGTCCATGTTGATTT
The DNA here is from genome assembly GCA_036250505.1 of Solanum acaule. Classification (NCBI taxonomy): domain Eukaryota; kingdom Viridiplantae; phylum Streptophyta; class Magnoliopsida; order Solanales; family Solanaceae; genus Solanum; species Solanum acaule. The sequence goes on from JAJOOR010001239.1 coordinate 37,407, forward strand.
GCTAAAGTCATCAACTATGGTCAAAAAGTACTTGTAATTGTCATGGATTGAAACATGATAGGGTCCCCACAAGTCCATGTGAAGGAGATCAAAAGGTTTGGAGCTGCAGATAGTGGTTTTTGTTGGGAATGAGAGTCTAGTCTGTCTGGCCATTGGACAAACAGTACACATGAAGGGTTGTTTGAATGAAAAGGTTATTGGGATGGAGGAAATACTCTTCATTTTTATAAAAGGCACATGTCCCAATTTATTATGCCATAAGTGGTCAACACTATTTCCATGAGACATGCATGTTATGAAAGGATTATTGGCAGTAGACACATAAGATGCAGTAGTAGGAATAGGGGAAACAATTTTATTATTTGAACAACATGTGGATCTTACATGTGTGTTGGTGTGTGAATGTGAAGTGCTTACATCAGAACTGAAATTCAGAAGATTGCATGAACTCTTACAAGAAGAAATTGGATGAACAAAAAGACTAGTTAAACTAGAAAAAGAAGAAGAAGAAGAAGAAGAAGAAGAAAGCATGGATGTAACATCTCTTAGAGTACTAGAAGTGTGATCAGGACAAGAAGTGTGGCATTTTGAGCATAGGAAATACAGTCCATTCCTTGCTCTACCAATCTCCAGAGGGCTCTTCAGTGAAGGGCCCTGCATCAAACAAGAAAATATATTGAAACTAACAACTCCTTTGAGATGTGAGGCTTAACAATGGACTGATATTAAATTGAACTTGAAACTAGGCACAAATAATAATTTCCACAAAGTCAGTGATGGATTCAAACATACATCACCAATCTCAGTCACCTTTACCTTGTAACCATTAGGTAGAGTAATTAGGAATGGGTAAGGCAAGTGTATTATATTTGTAAGTAAGGATTTGTTAAAGGTCATATGGTGTGTGGCCCTTGAGTCTATAAGCCAAGAGTCAACATATAGTTTGAAACACTTACAGGACAGATTACCAATATCAGAAATTGAAGAACAACATGCTAGAATACCTGCAAAGTTCACAGCTCCACCTGTGTTGTCATTCACAGTCCCTGTTGTAGTGTTACTTTCTTCTTGAATTTGGACATGTTGAAGAATGTGCACCAATTGATCAAATTGCTGCCTTGTAAGAAGTTGGTCTTGCCTCTTATAAACAGATCCTTCAGCACTCTCAGCAAGACCTTTTCCTTTGTTCATTGTGTCCTCAGAGTAACCATGAGCAATAGCTGTTGTGCCTGCATTCTTCCCTTTGGTAAACTTGAAATCCGGGGGAAATCCATGAAGTTTGTAGCACTTGTCCCTAGTGTGTCCAGGCTTCCTGCAATAGTCACAAATTAGGTTGGACCTATTTGGAGGTCTGCTACCTCCACCATTCTTATATGATGAGACATAGTTTGTCCTGAAATTGGTGCTAGTACTAGCAGCATTGACATAAAGGGATGTTGATTCCATGTTGAATTTGTTGTAGGGCTTGACTTCTCTTTGTCTCTCTTCCTAGACAAGGATAGAAAATGCCTGGGCCATAGTAGGCAGTGGATTCATCATCAGGATACTTCCTCTCACTATTGTGAAAGCCTCATTTAACCCCATTAGGAACTGAATAAGCCTCCTGTCTTGTTCAGCCTTGTGCACCTTCACCTTTCTTCCACAAGTGCATAAACAGGTGCACTGGTAACTTGTATCCAAAGTGCTAAGTTTCTCCCATAGCCTCTTAATTTGAGTGTAATATCCAGTGACATCGAGGTTGCCCTGGCTAAGATCATTGATCTCACGTTGGAGTTGATACAGTTTTGCACCATTAGGCTGATCATACCTATCCTCTAGTTCCACCCAGAGTTCCCTAGCATTGTTAACATATTGAAGACTGTCCCCAATGTCCTTCGAAAGTGAGTTTAGAATCCATGAAGTGACCATATCGTCACATCTCTCCCATTTAGTGAGGAATGCTGAATTTGGAGATGGCTTATCAACCTTGCCATTGATGAAACCTACTTTGGTTTTGATAGATAGTGCTCGAAGAACACCTCATCTCCAGGATCGATAGCCAGATCCATCAAAAATCACTAGAATAATTGTAGATCCAACACTTTCAGATGGATGCATATAGAAAATATTGTTCAAATCGACAACAGTCTGGACTGGATTGTTAGATTCTAGAGCTTGGTTTTGATCCATTATGTGATGAATTTAATGAAAAACAATGAGATGAAATGAAGAAAAACAAAAATGGAGATCGAAGCTGAAGAATTGAGATGAAAATTGAGAACTAAAGAATAACAAAAATGGAGATCGGAGCTGGAGAATTGAGATGAAAATTGAGAACTGAAGACTGTTGAGTGCGGAAAAAGAAGTAATCGAACCTTCACGGCTCTGATACCATGTTGAATTGAGGAGAATTACAGTTCTCCATTGATGAGCACTTGAGCAAAAACTGGAAATGAGGAATGAGAACAGAGAGGAATGCACAATCTGTAATTTGGGGAAATGAAAATCAATTCATTCATGATGAGTGTTCAGCATTATATACATGATGAAAAATATCTAACACTAACTAATTAGATGGTCGAAATTAACTTCTAGAATGTTTAGTTGATACACTTCTAACTAACTATGACAGCTCAGCATATCCTTCTAACTAACTTTGACAGCTCTATTGTAACTACTTTCCAGCTTATACATAAAACTAAGTATAAAACTAAACTATATATCTTAATATCTACTCAAAATAAAATTAAGCGATCATTTAAGTTTGGATAAGTATAAAAATAAATAAACGTGTGCATACAGCTTTAGGTAAAGAACCAATTGTTGAAGAGATCATAAATAATAATATCGTAAAAATATAACAGCCAGTTGCATAATCGGAGATAAGTCTTAATTTCCGAGTAACCTGTTCATTGTCGTTTCTTTACAAATATAAACTACAATACAATGTTTGGTTATTTGAGTAACATGTTCATTGTCATTTCTTTACAAATATAACTAGAATGTTTGATTTTCGAGTAACATGTTTATTGTCGGATAACTACCATGCTTGACTTTCGAGTAACCTGTTCATTGTCGGGGGAATTGTTTGAAAAGTAACTGGGAATCGAAACTGATATAGAAGACGGGTTGCAACATGTGCATAACCATTTACGCCCCATGCAACCCCGAAGGAGTTTTTTATGATAAAAAAAAACTCGCCGTTTTCAAAAACATAGCCTACCACGAGTACAGCATGCGAGATAACTCCTTCACGATTAACACATGGATCTTCACCCCGTAAAGGAGAATAAACACGCTGAAATAAAAGAAACAACATTAGCTAAAACTTAGCTTTTGACAGTAACCGCCAACATCTTTTCTTTCCTTTTAAAATTAAAATTAGAAGGTAAATAGAAGGCTATGTCCCTTACTTGTTCCAACATCTTTCTTTAATAAAGTTGATTCCTTGACACAAAAGCTAATTCAAAGACAAATCGAATATGAATCCCTCAATCGCAGAAAATCAAGCTCAAGAATTTTTGCAACATAAGAATAATTGCAGCAACGTCCATAATATTTTGATACATACAAAATATTGAACAAAAATCTACCAAAAGGAGTAGTATCTATGAACAAGTTCTGGGAACACGAGATGCTCTAATACAACAATCTTATAGACATTTTGGTCTACCTAAATTTGATTTTTTTTTCTTTTCTTGTTAAACCTTAAATTTCGTGCTTATGGCGCAAAAATAGAGCACCAAAGTCGATGGAAGATTGCCATTCATTTCAAACGAATATGAGAACAAAACATGAAACCAATTAAACTGTAAAAATACAAACATAATAGGAAAATTACACGCAAAAAAGGTACAGAAATAAAACATGAGTAAGAACATTATATATACATATATATAATGGTTAATACATGACATGACAATGGAATAACAATAGTTCATACAATGTATGTATTAAATTATATACTCATGATATTAAAGAATGTGGTGCGGTAGAAGGGGTTTCTCCTTCCTTAATTATCTAGAGGACTCGAGTTCCGAGTCATGAGTAGGGGGTTTCTCCTTCCTTAATTAGCTAGAGGACTCAATTTCGAGTTGTGAGTAGGGGCTTTCTCCTTCCTTAATTAGCTAGAGGACTCGATTTCGAGTCGTGAGTATGAAAAGATCTTTGATAGGAAGCATTACCCCAAATGGACCCTAATGCAAGTTCAAGTTAATCAAGCTTCAATACAAATGAAAAAAAATAAAAAATAAAAACAAAAATCATGTTTGTAACACAACAATAACCAAACAAGTTGTGGGTAATAATACTCTCTACGAAAAAGGGTCAAATGTTGAATACCCAAGAGATTGCTCCTAGAAACGCCAAAAGAGGAATACTATGTTCATTGTGTCATCTTCATTTGACAAAAGGTGTTGAAGAGCAGGGGCGACTCACATATGTGAAGGCCTAAAGAGAAACGTCATTAGAGGAAAAGAATAAATTAATGTGAATGTCTTGATTTCTTCTATTTGAATGAGGTTAAAGAGAATAAAATAGTACATATATTTTTTAATATATATATATATATATATACAAAAATTTATCATAAATAATTATTTTTTCTAGAATTTACATATAATTTATTCTTGCTAAAAATTTGAGGCCCCCCAATTTTGGGCCTAAGGCACATCTTATTTTTTACACCGTAGAGCTGCCCCTGTTGAAGAGAACTGAAGGTGACATAATTAGAGGAAAAACAATATCATCTCATAGTTCCATTTTGCACTTTATACTATATATAAAGATAGAAGTACATCAATAGTTTAAACGGCTGGAAGCTAGAGAAACAAAGAAGTAAATATGAGATATAAAAAGGTTAGCTTCTAAATTAAAGTTTAATGGGATAAGACATGAAAAACTCTTTCCAATTAAGTGCAGTTAAAATTACTCATTTAAGTGGAAGGTAATGATGTTCTGATTAGTTTTATTGTCATACAATTTATTAGCCAATTTCATTTAAGCTAATATAAAGTTGTTCAAAAAAATTCTTTACTATTTATTTTTTAATTAAATAGATGATTTATTATTAATAATTTAGAGAAAGAAGGAATGGGAGATGGTTGGAAACGAGTTTTACTAGCTGGGTTTGCCAAGAGAACGTCTATTCTGCAACTATTGAATCCCTATGGTGTAGAGATTATAGCGGTTTCACCTTCTAAGTTTAAAATGACGTGTGCCATCAATGAGCTAAGTCGGGGGACCTCTAACAATAGTTACTGATGTTGCTCCCAATTGCACACGCAAGTGTACGCGGTCGCGCAGGTAATATAGTGGCTCTTAAAAGAACCAGATTATCGAACCCAAAAGACTTGTCAATTGATTATTTTTACTAAATTATACTGATTTAATTATTTATTTAAGAGTGCCCAAAGAAAAGAATGCAAGAACAAAATAAGAAAATTACTTACAATAGTTGGAAAATTCCAGGGTTGCAGTATGTATTGAATCTCATGTATCATATTATAGGCTTAGAACTAATTTTAGTTGTCAAGTTACTGGTTTATAGGGTTGATAGTATGGTCCGGGTGTTTCACCTCTCGCCGCCTACCCCAGTTAGCCATCTAACTACATCGTTGAGTGGGGATAGATAAACTAACTAGTGACCATTTATACTTCATCCTATTTCGTAACCAAGCAAGGTGTTCGTCTGGGTGTCACTCTTGAACACTAATCACCTCAATCTAATGGGTGGACCAAGCTCTCTATATTCTCTGGTCGATCTAATCCCTCCTCATTCGATTTTAAGATTAGACACTAGATTTATTTTATGGTGCGCAAGCATAAAATACTAAAACAAGAATATAGAAGTAACTTATAATGACAACCAAGAATTAATTCAAAAACCTTAAATAATCAACATTGAATCATTAGCTACAGCCCCAGAACAAGAGTTTTAGCTACTAATGTCTAAGAAAACAAGAAAAAGAAAAGAACCCTAAAAAGTATTGACAATTTTTTAATTGATGACCTCTGATTCCTCTCCTATAATTGTCCCCCACCAAAAGTTATTTTTATGGACTATTTATAGATATAGAAAATCCTAAATAAAATAACTGAGTCCAAAATAAATTAGGAATCCAAATCTAAGCGGAATAAGAATTCTTGTTCGCGTAAACAATGCTTTGCCGAGTTTCCTGCCTATCTTCGTTCTTCATATGATGCCACGTGGAATTTTCAATTCCAATTCCAATTCTACTTCCACCAAAATATATATTATTTTATAAAGTTTAACCCATTAAGTTGTCTGCTTAATTTTCTTCTTCAACCTTCCATATTTAATTAATTTTAGCTCCAAACTTTTTCAACTTTCCACCAATTCAATCCTACAAATAAAATATATTATTTAGCACAATTCATAAAATTCAGGCTAAAAAAGGGCAAATATAAATAATAAATATGAGGCAAATAATGATTAAAAATATGTATTTTTGGCCTCACATCAACACCCTACACTTAAACTTTTGCTCGTCCTCGAGTAAACATTAAAGCTCATCTCAAATACATCATACTAGGAATGTCATCACTTTGGTGAATACAAACAATTAGACCATATACCAATTTCAAAGCATCAAGTACATTTCTCAATCATTATGCAAGACATCCAAATAAACAACAAACCTCTATCCTCCTAACCTCAAGGAAAAACTTTGGACTCATCAAATTTAAGTTTGCTCTCCTACTCTCATCAAAGAAAGTTAATAAAATCACCTATCCATCATGAAACAAGTGCCCTCACAAGAAGAAATAGTCCACACACTCAATTCAAAAGATTGAATACAAATTAAGGACTTTACATCAAGAACAACTCTCACACTCACCAATAAAATTCACATGTATGCACAAAGAACCATAGGCTTGCCCATTATGTACATCTCCACTAATTAAGCATGCTTGAATAGAATCAAATAGGACTTTAACGGGTTGTAATGTAGGCTAGGGGACAGGTAAGAAAACTATATAATAATGACTTACACTTCCTTAAACACTTTGCACTTTAAGACTTCATCACCCATTATTTTCTTCTTTATTTTCAGCCCTCTATTCAACAATTATTTCACAAGTAATTCTCATCATCTCAAGAATGCTTCAATCTTTTCTCTTTTTTAAGTTTTCCTTCATAATAGCCACCCTCAACTTACATATTTTACATGCATTAAGGTGCACGATGTCCTTGGAAGGATCAGGGCCATCACCAAGATAACTTCTTTTTTCATCTTTTTTTTTTTCACATCACATTCTTTCAAAGAGGGTTTTTTAAGCACTTTGTAGCTATCATTGATTACCTTTTACACTCAACCATCCATTTTCTTCAGATTTAACAATTAGAATAAGTCTATGCTATAATGCTCAAGGAAGCAAGGTGCAAAAACTAGGGATTCAACAAAATAATCAAGGGGAAAATATGGCTACCAACAAAAGGCTACAGGCTCAAAAAGGCTAACTAGTGATATAATAACTAAAAAGGTTAAAATTACCAGACAAATCAAAGAAAGACTATTATCATCTCCTAAACAAAACAACACTTTTTATTTTGCTTCAATAACATGCAGGGCAAGTTCTAGACTAAGATGCAAAACATGGAATAAACAAATTCTCACCACACATGGCACAAGTATCAATCAAGATGGATCAATTCCACTTCTAAGAGAGACAAGATCATAACAAACTACAAAATAAAATAAGCTATATACAAAGTCACAACCATGAGCTTAGGTGTCAAAGACTGCATTTTTTTTTTTTATCAAGCATTCACAAGAAAGTACTACTAAAAAAAATAGACCTAAATAGCAAGTATCACACTACTCAAAAGGGTCTTTTCTTTTTCCTCAAAAAAATATAATAAAAAAATAAAAAAATTATTCCTAAACAAATAAAAGACACTCGGTTCAAAGGGACTATCCTCAGGAAAAGAACCGAAAACAAAAGCCAAGGAACCCATCCTAAAATAATAAAAGACTCAATAAAACAATAAAAACTAGGAATTTATTCCTCCACCCCACACTTAAAAATATGCTATATCCCCAAAGCATCAAATAAAGTTTAAAACAAGGGTTAGAAAAACTTCCTGAGGCCTTTAGGCCTAGCTAGTAGCATGTTCTCTCAATTTTCATCAAGGGTCGTCACCCCACACTTAAGCTCAAACGTGCTCCTTAGCTTCAAATTTCGAATACTCAAAATTCTCCAAAACCTGTAAAAACAACGCATAAAAATGATACTAAAAAAAAAAGTTACACTATAAATTGGGTTGCCTCCTAACAAGCGCCTAATTTAACGTCGCGGAACCACACAAGTAAGTTCACCACTTTTCTTTCAACTTTGAACTTATGAATTTTACCCCTAACTTTGCATCTATTTTTCTGCATCTCTCAAGGGGAGGTGGTATAAAGATAAAGGAACCAAGTAATTTATGTCGCATCTTGCACTTCGTGGCTCTTAAGTGAGGAATGTCGTTTTATCTACGTGGACTAAAAAACTTTAGAATGTAGGGGCCTTGTTCTTCATCAATACACTCATCCATTAGTTCAAACTTTATAGAAAAATGTTTTGAATGAGATTCAAGTTGTCTCAACTCCAAAGCAGCATTTTTTACAACATTCTCACTTTTGTACTCTTTCTCAACATCGATATTAAGGAATAAGGTATAGTTGAATGGTTGGAATTCCTCTTTTTGCTCCACTAGTTGGTCATCATCCACAACAATTAATAATTGGGCATCAGACGCCTCAATCTTTTTGTTCAAATGAGCCTCTAAGTCATGAATATCTGAGCCAAATTGATCTATGTCTTGTGTGAGCTCAACTCTTCCTTCAATCAGTTGGCTTGTCATGTATGTCAGACCATCATGGATAGACTCATGAAACTTTAGAAGTTGAGTTTGTTCTTGTAGCCAAGATTGGCTCACTATCTCTGCTTCTTCATAGCTTTCTCTTTGTTGGATTGCAATCTCTAGGTCAGTAATTTCTAATTGAATAGCGTCAAGCTCATATAGAAATTTCATGATTATTTTTTGCCCTTCCACACCTTCAAACATTTGTTTAGCGATTTTTGAATTAACTTTGTCCAACAAGTCTGTACATTTAAGCGTCTCTTGTTCTGTATTCTCTGCTTCATCGCCCCTACCAACATCACAAATAATAGAAGAATCATAATAGGGGATCGGGGGAAGGGAATAAGATTTAGGACAATCATTTCAATGAATATATTGACGACCACATATATCACATAAAGGACGTTCATCAACCAACCACGATTTATCCCAATCATCCATATCAACAAGAGTACCAAATTATTCAAAAAAAAAAAGATTGTAGAAAACAAAACTAATTAAAAAAAAACAAAGAAATAAATAATTAAATAAAAAGAAAAAGTATAACCTAGAAGAATAGTTAATTTCAAAGTCCCCGGCAGCGGCGCCAAAAACTTGTTGCTCCCAATTGCACACGCAAGTGTACGCGGTCGCGCAAGTAATATAGTGGCTCTTAAAAGAACCAGATTATCGAACCCAAAGAACTTGTCAATTAACTATTTTTACTAAATTATACTGATTTAATTATTTATTTAAGAGTGCCCAAAGAAAAGAATGCAAGAACAAAATAAGAAAATTACTTACAATAGTTGGAAAATCCCAGGGCTGCAGCATATATTGAATCTCATGTATCATATTATAGGCTTAGAATTAATTTTAGTTGTCAAGTTACTGGTTTATAGGGTTGATAGTATGGTCCGGGTGTTTCGCCTCTCGCCGCCTACCCCAGTTAGCCATCTAACTACATCGTTGAGTGGGGATAGATAAACTAACTAGCGAGCATTTATATTTCATCCTATTTCGTAAACAAACAAGGTGTTCGTCTGGGCGTCACTCCTGAACACTAATCACCTCAATCTAATAGGTGGACCAAGCTCTCTATATTCTCTGGTCGATCTAATCCCTCCTCGTTCGATTTTAAGATTAGACACTAGATTTATTTTATGGTGCGCAAGCATAAATTACTAACACAAGAATATAGAAGTAACTTATAATGACAACCAAGAATTAATTCAAAAACCTTAAATAATCAACATTGAATCCGTAGCTACAGCCCCAGAACAAGAGTTTTAGCTACTAATGTCTAAGAAAACAAGAAAAAGAAAAGAACCCTAAAAAATATTGACAACTTTTTACTTGATGAACTCTGATTCCTCTCCTATAATTGTCCCGGAATCCAAATCTAAGCGGAATAAGAATTCCTGTACGCGTAAACAGTGCTTTGCCGAGATTCCTGCCCATCTTCGTTCTTCATATGATGCCACGTGGAATTTTCAATTCCAATTCCAATTCCAATTCTACTTCCACCAAAATATATATTATTTTATAAAGTTTAACCCATTAAGTTGTCTACTTGATTTTCTTCTTCAACCTTCCATATTTAATTAATTTTAGCTCCAAACTTCTTCAACTTTCCACCAATTCAAGCCTACAAATAAAATATATTATTTAGCACAATTCATAAAATTTAGTCTAAAAAAGAGCAGATATAAATAATAAATGTGAGGCAAATAATGATTAAAAATATGTATTTTTGGCCTCACATCAACTGAGATTAACAATAAAAATGCCTACAAGTGCTAAAAGATCGAAAAATTGGTAGATGCGAAGCTTAGTGTCATAATCCACCACTTTACAGTTTAAATTTGGCACCGGAATAAGGGATGAAAATTTTGAGTTGTGGGTAGGTTAGTAGAATACTCTAAAATTCCCTAGACAATTTCAAGAAGGCTATATAATTCCTGAGACCTTTCCTTAGAATTCTCTAGAATAACTTAGAAGATATCTTGGATAGCCTTTGAATTCTCTAGACTAGTAGAGAATTCTAGAACATGGACCAAAGTGTAATTATTAGAGGGACTTGTAAAGTAAATATTATTTACACTTATGCTCTTAGGAAGTAGTATAAATAGAAGGGCCTCTCATTTGTAAATCATCACTCAAGTTGTAAAGCATTCTCCAAGCTAATACAAAACCTTCTTTCAAAGCTCTCTAACTTTTCTAAGTTTTTCCTTTCATTCTCTTAGCGATCTTAGTTTTAAGGGCTTACTTGAGCTTACAAGATCGTGAAATATTCGTAAGTAAGTTGTCAAGTGCCGCACAGAGATTTAGTGAGACTCTAAGTCCATGACATTAAGACCAAATACAACAAAGCAAATTTCTCTGTTAGTTAATAAATTTCTTTCGAGTATGTGGTTATAACATGTTACTTATGATTTTTTGCCAGCATATGGTTTAACCATTTTTGTAAAAGTAGTTAGGCCAAGTCCCTCCAGTATCTCTGGATGGAATAAATGGAACCCAACCATACTAGGTAAGTTATATCAAATATCAAAGAACCTAAAGATATGCTTTTTGAAGTGCTGGATGGAATAAATGGAACCCAACCATACTAGGTAAGTTATATCAAATATCGAAGAACCTAAAGATATGCTTTCTGAAGTGAGAGAAGTGACAGAAGTACTGAAAAGCTTACCATCAGATCATTTGCCGAAACAAATGGAGAGCAATACTTCTTAAAACTCTCATAAAGTAGGATCCTGGCAGTAACTGGGTGCCTATCTAAAGTCGCTGTGACATCTTCCTTATTTACAGTGGAATAACTCTCAAAAGAATATTTGAGCAGATCCTGAAGCACATAAATTATAAAATATGTCAATACAACTTCTTTATACAAACAACCATGTCAACATATTATTCATTCTTTTCTACTTTGACGTGATTTTCATTTATATTGCAAGAGAAAATTCTATCCAAAAAAATAATTAGAAAATTAGTGTTGAATGCCCAAAGCTTCAACAACCAATTTTCACACAAAAAAAACAAGAAAATCAAATTATGTAGGTACAACACACAGACAACACAAAATACATTCTATATGTCATGAGATTTTCCCCGGAACTAGCACCTTCTGATTTCTTAAAAAACAATTAGGGGTTCCCTGGTGCCACACATTATACTTTATTGGCTTAGCTTTTGCATGGAAGTGTAATATGCTAGTGTCATAAAGTATGTATTGTAACACCCCATAAATAGAAAGAACTAGAAAGAAGTTAAAAAGTGGAAATAGTCATTTTTGGAAAGAATATTAAAATCTGGAAAATTTGTCAAGTATGTTAAGTTGGATTTTTGGTCAACTTCAAACAACCATAACTCCTAGATCAGGATGAGTTAGGTGTGTTTCCATATATTGTAGGAAAGATCTTGGAATAATCTCTCCAATGCCATAACCTTTGCGCAATTCGGAGTTCCTATGAGTGATATATGACCATTTGAAGTTGGGCTGTTCAAATTAGGAGAGTCTAAAACCGGATTTTGGAAGGGTATTTTAGTCTTTTCCTTACCCAATTATTTTAATCCGTTTTTAGGAGTTTAATTGGGGTCAAATCAGAATTTGGTCAGTTTAGAAAATTGGAAATCTACGCTAGGGCTTGGAGAAAAGAGAAAAGAGAAAAGAGGAGAAAGAAGGAGAAAAGGCAAGATTCGTCAAGAACGTTCACGTTTGATTGTGGATTTCACCAAGGATTCAATCCTACGAGGTATGTGAGATCACATAGCGTTGGTTAGTTCACCCGTGCGCAAAACATGTTTAATTCAGCGTGATTTTCATCCAAAAAGATTGAGAATTTGATGTTCTTGAGTTGTGTTCTTGAATTGTTTTCATTCTTGAACTTATACGAGATTGATGGGTTTTCTTGAGATGTTTTAGCAATGTTAAGAGTTGTTTCAAGTTAGATTCTAGTGTACATGTTTTGGGTATCTGAATCTAAGAAGATATTGAGAAAAGGAATTGGGTTTAATCGAATTAAGGTCTGAAATCAAGAAGAAAATTTTGTCAGATTCACCTGGGGAGGGTATGGCGCGGCGCGCCCCATCTGCGCCAGAGAGGCTGGGGCGGCGCGCCTTCAGCGCTCCAGAAATGAGCCCCAGTAACTTAGGGTATGGCGCGGTGCACCAAGGACGCGCCCTGGTCATCTGCCCCCACTCATTTTTCATCATTTAGCCCGTTTAAATCCTTCTAAAGTGTACTAACACTTCCTATTGATTCTAACTACTCTAAATGACTTCTAAACATCTAGAAACAATCCAGAAACATGAATTATAACCTTGAATCTATAAATTCAAATTCAAGGAAAGTTAAGAGTCAAGTCTAGGAAGTTCTTAGAGTCCTTTCAAGAAGTCTTTTGCAAATGCTTTTAAGTTTGTTATAAGACTTAAAGTTCAAGTTGAGTAAAGAGTAAGGAGTAAATATTGAAGTTCATTTTTTTCTCATGACTACATGGGGACTATGAATTCCCAAAGAGTTTAAAATGTTTTCACATTTAGCAAGTAAGGAAACCTTGATTTCCAAAGAGTCGTTAAGCTAGTTTTCAGAAAAGAGTAAACGCTTTCACAATTAAGCAAGAGAGGAAACATTGATTTCCAAGATAGCCTTTGAGCTAAGTGTTTGAGCAATTATCTCAAATTACAGAAAGAAGTATGTTTTCAAACGTAAGAGCTAGTATCATATTTTAGGAGTAGTATTGAGCACCGATATGGGGGAGAGTTCAGACAACTCACAGCCCCCATAAACCATGTAGCCACCATGGGTAGAAAAGGGTCATACTTTTTAGATGATTCCTTAGTGCTTTTTAGCGTAGATTAGTGGATTCATTTAGTAGTTCAGGTTCTATATCCTCGACAAGGTATAGGACGGCCCTGGCAGCGTAAGGCAAAATGTTGTATCATCACAATAGCTTTTAAGTGATGGTTGTCGGTTAGAGAAACTCCCACAGAAGTAATTGTTTTCTTATACACACAGTTTAATTGTATTTTTACATACATTTTGGAGTTATATTTGTATCTTTGCATACATACAGAGTATTATTGTATTTCCAAAATACACAGAGTTGACATCCATGTTTTAAACAACTTTTTTTTTATATTGCACCAGTTTTAAACTCCTTTATATTGAAATGAGTTCATTTAAGTTGAGTTGAGTTGAGCCAGGTAAGTACTTCAGTTCCTCTCAAGCTTATGTCTTGTTTTAGAATTACCCTCGCATACTTGTACATTCAATGTGTTGATACCATTTGGCTTGCATCTTCTTATGATGCAGACACGGGTAACCAGGATCAACATCCAGCGCATCATTAATCTAGTTGAGCACTCAGCGTCTTGTGGCGAGCCTCCTTGCTTTTTGGAGGATCCCTTTATATTGCTTATAATTCATTAGGATGTTGTCGATCTTGTCCCGACATCCATCTCAAATTTTTAGAGGCTTCATAGACAGTCAGATGTTTGTTCTTGAGTTTCTATTTACTGTTTTAATGGTTGAGACTTGAGTTGCCATGTTTGGCCAGTGAATGTTATCTTGATACATTTTAAGTGTTTATTGAGCAGTTCAGTTTACTTTTAAAAGTATTTTTTTTCATTAGTTAAGTCTTCCGCTAAGTAAGTAGTCAGGCCAAGGGTTCACTTGGGGCTAGCAATGGTTCTTGAGTGCCAGTACCGCTCAGGGTGTAGGCTCGGGGCATGACAAACTTGGTATCAGAGCCCAAGGTTCAAGAGTCCTAGGGAGTCTTTGAAGTCATGTCTGTAGAGTTCTAGTTATCGGTGTGAAGCACGTCACATCTATAATTAGGAGGCTGCAACATTTTAGGAACTATCTCACTTCTTCATACTCATTTCGTGCGATAGATTTCATCTCTATACAGTTTCTTTCTAACTCGTGCTTGTGCGTAACCGATTGTGAGTTGGACTATTTTTTAGAGTGCTTCCATGGGGCGTTTCTTTCCCCGTGAGCTAAGAGAAGCAAAGAGATGGTTGCCAACATTAGGAGGAGGATGAGTTTATTCGTTGTTGGGTTGCCTCGTTTGTCAAATAAGGAAATAAGGCAGCCATGCTAATAGGTGACATGGGCATAGCAAGGTTGATGATCCATGTGCAACAAGTTGAGGAGGATAAGCTAAGGGATAAGGAGGATTTTAAAAACAAGAGAGTTAAGACATCAGGGAATGAATCCAGGCAGCAAAAGAGTAAGGCAAACCGGTCTTCCTTCCAACAGAAATAGAAGGAACCTGCTCCATCATCTGCTAGTGCACCTGCACCTAAGAACAAAAGTGAGTACAATAGTCAGAATTTCAGAGCCAAACCTGCCTATTCTTAGGGTAGTATGGCGCAAGGGGGTAGCATGCCTCCTGCCTATGCTAGGTGTGGTAGGAACCACTCAGGTACATGTCGTGAGGGCTTCACTGGTTACTTCAAGTGTAGGCAGAATGGTCATTTCATGCGAGAATGTCCAAAGAACAAGCAGGGTAATGGTAATAGGGGCAATAGAGCCCAGTCTTCTTCAGTTGCTCCACCAGACTGAGCTGTACCTAGAGGAGCTACGTCAGGTACTGGCGGAGGATCAAACCACCTATACGCTATCACCAGTCGTCAAGAGCAAGAGGATTCGCCAGATGTTGTCATTGGTATGATCCAAGTCTTTAACTTTAATGTTTATGCTTTGCTAGACCCAAGAGTGAGTTTATCCTTTATAACTTCGTATGTTGCGATGAATTTTTTATTTTATTCCTGAGCAACTTAGTGAAGCCTTCAGTGTTTCTACACCTATTGGTGAGTCTATTCTAGTAGAGAGAGTCTATCGTGAATATCCCGTTTCCGTCAATCACATGAGTACCATGGCTGATTTAGTTGAATTAGACATGGTAGTTTTTTATGTCATTCTTGGTATGGACTAGCTTCATGCATGTTATGTCTCAGTTGATTGTAGAACTCGAGTTGTCAAGTTCCAGCCAGTTTCTAAATAAGCCATTCTTAGAGTGGAAAAGTAGTTCAGCAGTGCCTAAGGGTTGCTTCATTTCGTACCTTAAGGCAAGGAAGTTAGTTTCTAAGGGGTGTGTCTATCACTTGGTCCGAGTTAATGACTCTAGTGTTGAGATACCTCATATTCAGTCAGTCCTAGTAGTAAAAGAGTTTCCAGAAGTCTTTCCAAATGATCTTCTTGGAGTCTCTCCTGAGAGAGAACTAGACTTTGGTATAGACCTTCTTCTAGATACTCGTCCTATATATATTCCACCATATATAATGGCTCCAACAAAGTTGAAAGAGCTTAAAGAACAGTTGAAAGATCTACTGTATAAGGGCTTTATTCGACCAAGTGTCTCACCTTGGGGCACTCCGGTCTTATTTGTGAGAAAGAAAGATGGTTCCTTTAGGATGTGTATAGATTACTGTCAGTTGAACAAGGTTACCATCAAGAATAAGTATCCTTTTCCGAGAATTAATGATATTTTCGATCATCCTCAGGGTGCTACGCGTTTCTCTAAGATAGACCTCAGATCTGGCTACCATCAGTTAAGAGTAAAGGAATGTGATGTTCCAAAGACAAATTTTAGGACCCATTATGGTCATTATGAGTTTCTGGTCATGTCCTTTGGTTTGACCAATGCTCCTGCAGCATTCATGGACCTTATGAATAGATTATTCAAACCTTATTTAGATATGTTTGTTATCGTCTTCATTGATGACATACTAATCTATTCGAGGAATGAAGAAGATCATGCTAGTCATCTCAGAATAATTCTCCAAACTCTAAAGGATAGAGAGTTGTATGTCAAGTTCTCTAAGTGTGAGTTTGGCTTGAGTCTGTGGCGTTCTTAGGCCACATTGTCTCTAGAGAGGAAATTAAAGTTGATACTTAGAAAATTGAGGCACTGCAGAATTAGCCTAGACCCACATCTCCAACTGATATTAGGAGTTTCTTGGATTTGGTTGGCTATTATAGAAGGTTCGTAGATGGGTTCTCATCTATTTCATCCCCTTTGACCAAGTTAACTCAGAAAACAGTAAGGTTTTAATGGTCTGAAGCTTGTGAGAAAAGCTTTCAGGAATTGAAAAAGAGGTTGACTATTGCCCCAGTTTTGACATTTCCAGAAGGTACACAAGGCTTTGTTGTCCATTGTGATGCGTCTAGAGTTGGTTTAGGTTATGTGTTAATGCATAATGGCAAAGTTATAGTTTATGCCTCAAGACAGTTGAAAGTTCATGAGAAGAATTACCCAACCCATGATCTAGAATTGGTTGTCGTAGTTTTTGCATTGAAAATATGGCATCATTATCTTTATGGTGTTCATGTGGATGTGTTCACCGATCACAAAAGTCTTCAGTATGTGTTTACTCAGAAAGAGCTAAATCTCAAACAAAGGAGGTGGTTAGAATTACTCAAGGATTGTGACATGAGTATTTTATACCACCCATGTAAGGCTAATATTGTTGCTGATGCTTTAAGCAAGTTGTCTATGGGTAGTACCGCCCATGTTGAGGAAGAAAAGAGAGAGTTAGCGAAAGATGTGCATAGACTTACACGCTTGGGAGTCCGACTAATGGATTCCACAGAAAGAGGAGCGGTGGTGATGAATGGGGTTGAATCATCATTAGTGTCAGAAGTAAAAGAGAAGCAAGACCAAGATCCTATTTTGCTTAATTGAAGGAAAATGTTCATAAGCAAAAAGATATGGCTTTTGAACAAATGGGGATGCTGTATTGAGGTATCAAGGCAAATTGTGTGTACCAAGGGTGGATGAACTCTAAGAGAGGATCATGGAGGAAGCTCATAGCTCTAGATATTCCATTCATCCGAATTCCACAAAGATGTATCGTGACTTGAGAGAAGTGTATTGGTGGAGTAGTATGAAGAAGGGAATTGCAAAATTTGTTGCTAAGTGTCCGAATTGCCAACAAATTCAAGTAGAGCACCAAAGGCCAGGCGGTATGGCTCAGAATATAGAACTTCCAGAATGGAAATGGGAGATGATTAATATGGACTTCATCATAGGTTTACCAAGGTCTCACAGGCAGCACAATTCCATTTGGGTGATTGTTGATAGAATGGCAAAATCAGCCCATTTTTTACCGGTAAAGACTATCCATACAACAGAGGATTATGCCAAGTTGTATCTTCAAGATATATTTAGAATTCATGGGGTGCTAGTTTCGATTATTTCAGATAGAGGTGCACAATTTACTACACAGTTCTGGATATCTTTTTCAGAAAGGCTTTGGTTTAAAGGTGAACTTAAGTACTACTTCTCATCCTCAGATAGATGGTCAAGCAGAGCGCACTATTCAGACCTTAGAGGATATGTTGAGGGCTTGTGTGATTGATTTCAAAAGTAATTGGGATGATCACCTACCTCTTATTGAGTTTGCTTACAACAATAGTTACCACTCTAGCATCCAAATGGCTCATTATGAAGCTCTTTATGGGAGAAGATGCAGATCTCCTATTGGATGGTTTGAAGTTGGTGAACCAGGGTTGATAGGACCAGTTTTAGTTCATCAAGCTATGGAGAAGGTGAAAGTGATTCAAGAGAGGTTGAAAACGACGCAGAGTCGTCAGAAATCCTACATTGATAGTTAGGAGAAGGGAGTTAGAGTTTGAAGTAGATGATTAGGTATACTTGAAAGTTTCACCCATGAAGGGTGTTATGTGATTTGGTAAGAAGGGGAAGCTTAGTCCCCGATATATTGGCCCTTACAGAATATCAAAAAGGGTAGGTAATGTAGCTTATGAGTTGGAGCTACCACAAGAGTTAGCCGCGGTTCATCCGATTTTTCACATCTCCATGTTGAAGAAGTGCATGGGCGATCATTCATTGATCAAACCGACTGAAGATATTGGGATCAAGGATAGCTTATCTTATGAAGAGATTCCGGTCCAGATTCTAGATCGCCAAGTTCGCAAGTTAAGGACTAAGGAAGTAACATCAGTCAAAGTCCTTTGGAAGAACCAATTTGTTGAGGAAGTTACTTAGGAGGCAGAAGAAGATATGAAGAAGAGATATCCACATCTCTTTGAAACCGGAGAAGTTCCAGACCAAGGTGCTAATCCCCTTTTTAGTACTCTTTCATTTATAAGTTAGCATGTTGTAATTACATTGCTTGTTGGGTGTTTGAGTTGAATGTTACATGTTACACCCTTAGCCTACTAAGAGTAAGCTCATTCGAGTACGAATGTTCCCAAGGGGGAGATATTATAACACCCCGTAACTAGAAAGAACTAGAAAGAAGTTAAAAAGTGGAAATAGTAATTTTTGGAAAGAATAAAAAAATCTGGAAAATTTGTTAAGTATGTTAAGTTGAATTTTGGGTCAACTTCAAATGACCATAACTCCTATCTCAGGATGAGTTAGATGTATTTTTAGATATCTTAGGAAATATCTTGGAATAATCTTTTCAACGCCGCTGAGTTTGCGCGATTCCAAGTTCGTATGAGTGAGATATGACCATTTGAAGTTGGGTTGTTCAAATAAGGAAAGTCTAAAACCGGATTTTTGAAGGGTATTTTAGTCTTTTCCTTACCTAATTATATTAATCCATTTTTAGGAGTTTAATTGGGGTCAAATAAGAATTTGGTCAGTTTAGAAAATTGGAAATCTACGCTAGGGCTTGGAGAAAGGAGAAAAGAGGAGAAAGAAGAAGAAAAGGCAAGATTCGTCAAGAACGTTCAAGTTTGATTATGGATTTCGCCAAGGATTCAATCCTACGATATATGTGAGATCACATAGCATTGGGTAAGTTCACCTGTGCGCCAAACATGTTTAATTCAGCGTGATTTTCGTCCAAAAAGATTGAGAATTGGATGTTCTTGAGTTGTGTTCTTGAATTATTTTCATTCTTGAACTTATATAGGATTGATGGGTTTTCTTGAGATGTTTTAGCGATGTTAAGAGTTGTTTCAAGTTAGATTCTAGTGTACATGTTTTGGGTATCTGAATCTAAGAAGATATTGAGAAAAGGAATTGGGTTTAATCAAATTAAGGTCTAAAATCGAGAAGAAAAATTTGTCAGATTCACCTGGGAAGGGTCTGGCGTGGCGCACCCCATCTAAGCCAGAGAGGCTGGGGTGGTGCGCCTGCAGTGCACCAAAAATGAGCCCCAGTAACTTAGGATCTAGCGCGGCACGCTAGGGACGCGTCCTGGTCATCTGCCCCTACTCATTTTTTGTCGTTTAGCCCGTTTAAGTCCTTCTAAAGTGTACTAACACTTCCTATTGATTCTAACTACTCTAAATGACTTCTAAACATCTAGATATCATCCAGAAATATGAATTATAACCTTGAATCCATAAATTCAAATTCAAGGAAAGTTAAGAGCCAAGTCTAGGAAGTTCTTATAGTCCTTTCAAGAAGTCTTATGCAAATGCTTTTAACTTTGTTTTAAGACTTAAAGTTCAAGTTTAGTAAAGAGTAAGGAGTAAATATTGAAGTTCATTTTTTTCAAAAGTATATGGGGACTATGTATTCCCAAAGAGTTTAAAATGTTTTCACATTTTAGCAAGTAAGGAAACCTTGATTTCCAAAGAGCCTTTGAGCTAGTTTTCAGAAAAGAGTAAACGCTTTCACAATTAAGCAAGAGAGAAAACTTTGATTTCCAAGATAGCCTTTGAGCTAAGTTTTTGAGCAATTATCTCAAATCACAGAAAGAAGTATGTTTTCAAAAATAAGAGCTAGTATCATATTTTGGGAGTAGTATTGAGCACCGATATGGAGGAGAGTTCAGACAACTCACAGCCCCCATAAACCATGTAGCCACCATGGGTAGAAAAGGGTCATACTTTATAGATGATTCCTTAGTGTTTTTTAGCATAGACTAGTGGATCCACTTAGTAGTTCAGGTTCTATACACTCGGCAATGTATAGTATGGCCCTGGAAGCGTGAGGCAAAATGTTGTATCATCACAATAGCTATTAAGTGATGGTTGTCAGTTAGAGAAACTCCCACAGAAGTAATTGTATTCTTATATACATAGTTTAATTGTACTTTTACATACATTTTAGAGTTATATTTCTATATTTGCATACATACAGAGTACTATTGTATTTCTAAAGTACAGAAAGTTGACATCCATATTTTAAAAAGCTTTTCTTTATATTGCACCAGTTTTAAACTGCTTTATATTGAAATGATTTTATTTAAGTTAAGTTGAGTTGAGCCAGGTAAGTTTTTCAGTTCCTTTCTAGCTTATGTCTTGTTTTAGAATTCCCCTCGCACACTCGTACATTCAATGTATTGATGTTATTTGGCTTGCATCTTCTTATGATGCAGACACGGATAACCAGAATTAGCATCCAGCGTATCATTGATCTAATTGAGCACTCAGAGTCTTGTGGTGAGCCTCCTTGCTTTTCGGAGGATCCTTTTTTATTGCTTTCAGTATTAGATTGTTCACTAGGATGTCGTGGGTCATGTCTCGACATCCATCTCATTTGTTTAAAGGCTTCATAGATAGTCAGATGTTTATTCTTGAGTTTCTATTTCTTGTTTTAATGGTTGAGACTTTAGTTGCCATGTTTGGCCAGTGAATGTTATCTTGATACATTCTAAGTGTTTATTGAGCAGTTCAGTTTACTTTTAAAAGTATTTTTCTTCATGAGTTTAGTCTTTCGCTGAGTAAGTAGCTAGGCTAAAGGTTCACTTGGGGCCAGCAATGGTTCCTGTCCTACCAGGGTGTAGGCTCGGGGAGTGACAGTAATGCTGCTAGGAGAATAAAGCATATTTGAAACACTAAAAGCAAGAAGCTAGATGAGAGGTGAATTTATTAATTGAGATGACGAAATTTTGTGTCATTTTTCATTCACAAGAGTTGCATGGTCTACTTGGTATGTAGATCTAGGCAACCCTTCTCGTAATCTCTACAGGGGACAAGGTCAGGTTATTGGTCCATGCTTCTCTCAATTTCACTCATGGTTAGGAAGAGAACATCTTTTGCACACTTCAAAGTATCACTTTAAATGCTTACAATAGTGTCATCTACCAACTCTTCCAGAATAATCTCCCCAATTTGACCATGATCCAATCACAGATCCATCCATGTATCTGATCTTTCCATATCTTTTTTAACAAGCTGGTCCAAAGAATGAGGATCTGAATATAAAATAGATACCATTCTACTCCCTCCCATATTTCATTTATCATGGCCGGTTTGGAAAAGGTCGACTGTTATGTTTACCAAGTGACACCCTAGGGTTGTAGCCAAAATAGCGTCACATACTGCCTTAAAAACTTCATTTGCACAATAAAAAAAGGAGCTTTTGATTATGACAACAGCAACTTGAAAATAACTCTACCTCGTCAAATAATAATAGGTCAAGAATCTGGTCAGAAGAAAGCCACCTCAAGAGAAACTCATCCCAACTTAATCCTGAACCTAGAAGAATTGATTCTATGTATTCAGAAGTGGATTCTTCATTTTTGAAATAAACTGTTAGACAATCTTGTTCACAGATGGAAGATCGTGGCAGTTCTTCAAGATGGGTTTTCGATGGTCAAATTTCTAGATCAACTGGTCGTAAAATGGTGCTTGTGAGGCTGACATTAGCCACTCTGAATAATGGCTCATATACTGATATGGGACAAGGTCGCTCCTTTTTATCAACTGCACTGCCAGGAGCTTCAACTTTCCTGGGGTTGAAGAATCCAAAGGTGAGGCTGATACGACTACTCGTTTATCTTAGTTTCTTTTTAAAGAGGATTAAATATATAAGCAGTAGTTATCTATAATAGTTATAGGCAGCAGTTATTAGGCAATTATCTACAACAGTAACTATTTATGTGTTAGGAGTTATCCTTATGTTTAGTATAAATATATGTATCTAGCAGAGATTATGTAAGAAGAAGAAAAGTATTATATTTGTCTTTATATTTGGAGATTTGTCCACTCCATACGGACTTAGTTATTGGTTAATGTAGTGTTTAAGATTCTTGCACTTCATTTAATCAGTAAAGTTTTATTTTCATCTTGATTTCTATCAGTTTAGGATCAGAACAGATTGATCCAGTATGGTCAATACCAGATCTTTTACTTCTCAAGAAAACACTCCCAATGCTGAATCTCTTGCCCAACAATTATATGTCATAGCATCAAAACTAAATACTATTGATTCGTTGGCAGCAGATGTGGCTACATTGAAAGCCAAGAATGGTTGCACCCAAGAAGGGGAAACCAGTCACCGGACCCGTAATGGAGGAAAATCTATTTGGAGAAAAGAGGAAGAAGACATTAATAGCCCAATGTGGCCAAAAAATCCTTCCCGGAGGCTACACACTAAGATGTAATTTCCTTGATTTGAAGGAGGTGATCTCAGGGGACGGATTTTGAAGGCAAAAAATATTTCTGCTACTATCAAACTTAAGAGGAACACAAATTTGATATAGCAGCGATGTATCTGGAAGGTGATGATCTTGATCTCTTCTCTTGGATAAATCGTGAGCGGACTTTGCTTTATTGGTAAGAACTTGTTAAAGCATTGCAGGAAAATTATGGTCCTGCGGAGTTTCAGAATCCTGACGAGCATCTTTGTAGCATTAAAAAAAAAGGTTCTATACAAGAGTATTATCAAGAATTTGCAAAAATTTTGTCTAGGGTAACAAACTGGCTAGATCATTGTCTCTTAGGCGTGTTCTTGAATGGGCTAAAAGAGGAAATTAAATTTGATGTTCGAATTCACAAGCCCAGAACAGTTTACAGAGCCATGAGTTTGGAACTCGAATTTGAAAATAAATTAGGCCCAATTCACAGCAATGGAGAGTCTAATTGGACCCCAACCAGCATATCCACTATACAAAACTCATTGCACTCTTCTATAAACACCCAGAACAATATTAACTCTTCAATTCAAAATCTACGCAGCAATGCTTCTGCCAATCCATCCACTTCCCAATCTCTTCAAATGCAAACATGGGAAACAAAGAGGAGAATTCTAATGGCACAAGGACTTTGTTATCGTTGCCATGAGAAATTTGCACCCGGTCATAAATGTAAATTTGCAAAATTGTCTCTCATGGAGCGTATAGGTGGAGATCAATTGGAAGATGTGGATTGGGTTAATGCAACAACTGCTGGCGACTCTCAAGAAACTGACATTGCTGAAAATTCATTCCATGCCATTTGGGACAGTAATTTGGTTCTACAATGAAGCTTTAAGGTGAAATCAACCATAGAAAGGTTTTAATACTTGTGGATAGTGGTTCCACACATAATTTTGTGGTTGAATCCATTGTAGAGAAGCATAAGCTCCCAGTAGAGATAGTTCCAACATTTGGCGTGCAAATAGGGAATGTAGACATCATTCGCTGCAATAAAGTTTGTTGGAAGCTTCAAATTCAGTTGCCAGGTTTTACCATCACTCAGGATTATTATCCTTTTGCACTTGGAGAGGCTGATCTGGTTTTTGGTATCAACCGATTAGTTTCTCTTAATACTATTCAAGCTAATTAGAATTATATGTTCACAATTTTCAAATGGAAAGAGAAACGTTACAAACTGCAGGGGATGAGACCGGCTAGTTCAATGGGTTGACCACCCCCTTGAAGAATCTAGTTGGGAGAGCAATGATCTCATTGTAGATTAGGTTCCTTTTTTTCGCCTTGAGGACAAGGTGACTTTTCAGAGGGGGGATGCACTGATACGACTACTCGTTTATCTTAATTTCTTTTTAAAGAGGATAAATTATATATGCAATAGTTATCTATAATAGTTATAGGCATCAGTTATCTACAACAGTAACTATTTCTGTGTTAGGAGTTATCTTTATGTTTAGTATAAATATAAGCAGCAATTATCTACAACAGTTATTAGGCAATTATCTATGGCAGTAACTATTTATGTGTTAGGAGTTATCTTTATGTTTAGTATAAATATATGTATCTACCAGAGATTTTGTAAGAAGAAGAAAAGTATTATATTTGTCTTTATATTTGGAGATTTTTCCACTCCATACGGACTTAGTTATTGGTTAATGCAGTTTTTAAGATTCTTGCACTTCATTTAATTAGTAAAGTTTTATTTTCATCTTGGTTTCTATAAGAGGCTAGTGGAGATGATAGAGCATTTTGATCATTTCCAGATGGATATTCCATTAAGCAGTCAAATGACTAACAATCCATGGTAAAAACCTATATCATCCATTGCATTCGTAGCATCAACTTGGATTTCTTTGTCAATTGGAGCACTCAAGATTGCACTTTCTTCCTGGCATTAGGTTTTGATTAGTTTTTCAGTTAGATCTCCTTCAGGACTTGAATGACCAGTTCAAGCCGCATTTTCAGCCAAGAGTGTTCCCATTTTGACATGGAACATCTAGATTTGTGTTGGAAGACTTAGTGCTCTCATTATGATGTTTATCAGAACAACTAGATTTTATCTCTATGTCTTGTCTGGATGGACTTGGACCCGTATAATATGGTCTTCTTGTACATGCTAAAGTTTGTCATCATTATATCCCTGTATAGGCGGTTCATCAGTAAGAGGCTCCCTCATTTGGAATGGTAGCATACCATCCTCATTAGGATTTATTTTGGGTATTTTTTCAAACTTGAAGTCGCGATTGTTGCTCCTTCTCATTTCGCGACTGGAAACTTGAAATCGCGAGTTCGCGATGACTGCTGTTGTTCGACTGGAAACTTGAAGTCATGACTATTGCTGCTGCGAGTTCGCAATGACTACTCAGGGACTGGACTTCTCTTTTCTCTTACGCGACTTATCTCTTCTCTTCTTTTCTTGAATCTCTCTTCTCTGCGAGTCACGACTGCAGTTCTTCTCTTCTTTTCTATTTTTCAGTATGCTCTATTTTTAGTACTCTCTCAGTCCCTCTGTTTTTTATTGTGAAGAAGAACTGAAGAAGTCCCTCTATTTTTCAGTATGTTGATATGCTCACTGGCCACTGGCCACTGCCTATATTTTTCTAAAAGAAAAATAATTCTATAATTATTTCTTTGCAACTTAATTTCGTTTTAATACAAATTAATATAGTATTTATTTGTCCATAAATAGTAAATTCAATGGCGTTGGATGCTAGCAAAAAGAGGGACATTGGATGAAATTATGGTACTCAAGGATCAACGAAAGATTCAGTTAAATGTAATTTTTGTGGGAGTACCTTTAATGGTGGTATTACTCAACACAAGAAAAATTTAGTGGGTGGTTACAAAATTGTAAAACAATGTTCAGCTTGTCCGTCGAAGATTAGAGAAGAAGTAAGGGATTATATGGAAAAGCAAATCACTAGTAATCTGAAATTTCAAGTGAGGTAGCCATAAGAATATGCTAATATTGATGATGATATGGATGAATATGCTGAAATGATGCCTCCCTCCAAAACTCCAAAGATATCTTCTAGTGGAGGTGCATCATCCATTGCGCAGAATGTGACAAAAGGCCTTATGAATCTCTATTTTCCACAAAAATGAGGCTTTGAAAAAGGAGAAGGAATTGATGAAACCAAGAAAATTTTAAGAGAGTGTGCGGTAAGTGCTTTTGCTATATGGATGTACGATGCGGGGGTCCTTTTTAATTTTGTCAATTACAAATCATTTAATAAGTTTATTGATATAGTAGGACAACATGGCCCCGAAATGAGGCCTCCTACATTCCATGTACTTAGAGTTATTCACCTAAAATAAGAGGTGAAGAAAGTGGAAAAAATTGTTGATGAGCATAAAGTGCAATGGACAAAGTTTGGATGTTCCATTATGATGGACAAATGGAAGGCACCAAATGGTAAAATGATCATCAATATTTTGGTGAATTCTCCAATCGGTAGTGTATTTCTTGGTTCTGTTGATGCTAGCAATGAATCTACTGATTCCACCAAAATGTACAAGTTGTTTGAAAGAACTATTGAAAGAATTGGACTGGGAAATGTTGTACAAATTGTCACCGATAATGCTAGTGAGAATGTTAAAGCGGGAAGCATGATGATGGATGCGTACCCACACATTTATTGGACTCCATGTTCTGCTCATTGTATCAACTTGATGTTTGGTGACATATTCAAGATTAATCCATATGCTTTCGATAATATCACTCTCTTATCCTCTAACTTTCTTTATAGTCAATATTTAATACTCATTAGCTACTAATTACTATAATTTTACTTTGACAGTTTTTAAGAAGGCCATCAAAATCCATTCTTACATTAGTCAAAGGTCATTATTGTTAAACTTGATGAGAAAATTCACCAAGGAAAGAAATTTCGTGAAACTGGCCAAGACAAGATTTGCAATGGCCTTCTTAACTTTAAGAGCTATGTACATACAAAGGAAAAATTTGAGAATTTTAGTCCTCTTAACCGAATGGGCTTCAAGTAAATTTGCAAAAGAAACTTTGGGGAAAGAAGTTGCCAACCTTATTATTTCTACCCAGTTTGGGAGTGATGTTGTTCGAGCACTTACAGTTTGTGTCCCTTTGACAACATCACTTTGTTTGGTGGATGGGGAGAAAAAACCACCAATGGGCTATATTTATGAAGCAATGGATATGTCAGGCCCCAAGCCTACACCCTGGACGTGGCCGGCACTCGAAGACCATTTCTGGCCCCCAAGTGAACCATTGGCCTGGCTTTCTTAACTCAGTGGAAACCTCTAACTCAACAGAATAACTCAATGCAATGAAAGGTCATAAAACAACCTAACTGATAAAATCTTGGCCAAAAAGGCAACTCGAGTCTCAAAATAGAATATTTACATATATACATAGATGAGAGACTTAATACTAACTGACTGACTGACTGTTTGTCTGTGAAGCCTCTAAAATACTGAGATGGATGTTGGGACAGACCCCGCAACATCCTAATTAAGCAAAACTAACAGAACAAAATAATCGAGTCCTCCGAAAAACAAGGAGGCTCACCACTGACTCTGGAGTGCTCAGTTGGACCAACGGCGTGCTGGATGCTGATCCTGGGTACCTACGTCTGCATCATAATAAGATGCAGGTCAACTGCCATCAGTACATGGAATGTACGAGTATACGAGCTGGAAAGCTAAACCACAACTCAAGCTTGAAAGGAGTACAAGAGAACACTTACCTTCGTTCTGTTCGACTCATGAATAACCGAACTCAATATATAAAGCAATAAGATACATGCAATATATAAAGCTTGTAAAACAGTGTAAACAACTTAGTTCGTTAATGATAAAATAATAAGAAACTCAACTTTACTTATATAAAAGTAATATAACTTTTGTGGGAGATTCTTTAATCGACAACCACCACTATGAGCCCTAGTGATGATGCAACAGTTTACCTCACGTTGCCTAAGGACCATCCTATACCTTGCCATGATATAGGACCTTACTTTAACTTAGTGGATCCACTAGCTTAATCTTACGGGATCATCTAAAAAGAATGACCCGTCAAGTCCCATGTTGGCTACATGGTTCTTATGGAGAGTTGAGTTAATATGAACTCGTGTCCCCAATTCGGTGCTCAATACTACTCCAAAAAATACTTTGGCTCATAAGTGTTGTAAACACATCTTTCTTTAGTTTGAGATAATTGCTCAAAGCTTAGCTTAAAATCTCTTTTGGAATCGATGTTCCCTTTCTTGCTCAAATGTGCAAACATTTAAGAACTTCTTTGGGAATACTTAGTTCCCTAATGACTTTTGAGAAATGAACTTGACTCTAAACTCTTTACTTGACTTGAAACTCTATACTCTTTACTTAACTTGAAACTATATACTCTTTACTTGACTTGAAACTTGAGCCTTAAGAATGAAGTTAAAACGTTCGATAAAGACTATTTGAAAAACTTTAAAGACTTGCTTTGACTCACTTCACTTGACTTTTGATCATAACTTTCCTCGAATTGGATTATGGATTCAAGATTCATGATTTATGATTTGTGTTTGGAAAGACCTCATGATGTTTAGGAGTGATTTAGGACAGCTAAACTTAAGAAAAATCACAAAATTAAATTTTTGAAACAATGGAGTCCGCGTCCTGTCCGCGACACGGAGAAGATTTTTGTTCACAGAGGGAACAAGTCCGCAACGCAGATTTGTTTCATGAAAGTTGCCCGACTTTTCTCTTTCATCTTTCCAACTCTAAACCCTCTTAACTTCAAAGGTTCTTTCCCCAAACACTTGGGATCATTAAAAACCCTTAATATACAATAGATTCAACTCAGAATTTCAACCGGAAACATGCACCAAACCGACAAGAAACTTCAACAACACAACCACAACTTCAACAAACATAACCAATCTTTTCTCGGAATTAAAACGATTTTGGCGTGTGGGGGAATGAGCCAACCCAACACTATGATCTCACATACCTTAATAGGGATCACCCCCGACGATATCCACGATGAAATCCTTGCTTGCTCTTCTCTTTCTCCTCTTCTTCTCCTTTTAACTCACAAACCCTCACTCTCACTCTTTTTAAAAGGGAAAAACTGATCAAAAAAATCAATTCTAAATCCCTAATATAACCAAAAGAATTGGTTAGGGAAAAGACCAAAATACCCTTAAAATATTCGGGCTGACTTCCCTGTACCAACAGCCCAACTTCCAAAGGGCATAACTCACTCATACGAACTCAGAATCGAGCAAACTCGGTGGTGTTGGAAAGATCATTCCATGAGCTTCGCAAACATAACTGGAACTACACCTAACTCATCCTGAGATTGGAGTTACGACGTTCAAAGTTGGCCAAAAACTCACTTTTTCCCACACTTAACCAAATTTCCAAATTTTAAATTCTTTCCAAAAATGACTATTTCCGATTCTAAGCCTCTTCATAGTTATTTCAAATTGTCGGATGTTACAGGATAGAGCCAAAGAAACTATTGCACGGGGTTTTCATGGAGTTAAGAAGCAATATGAGAAAGTGTTTGAAATTATTGATACAAGGTGGTCAGACCAAATCCATCGGCCTTTGCATGTTGTAGGCCATGTTTTGAACCTAGGATTCTTTTATAAAGCTCAAGAAGAGGGAACTTTACTAACGACTCTATGGGATGAGTATTATACATGTGTTGAGAAGATGATCCCCGATACAGCAATACATGATTTACTAGTCCCTGAGATTCCTAGGTACAAAATGGCGGATAGACTATTTGGTTGTGGTCCGGCTAAAAGAGCCAAAGACACAAGGTCACCGGATAAGTGAGTTGATTTAGCTCTTAAATTATTTGACTTATTTATACTCATTAACCTTTAAATTTATTTTATTATAGTTGAATGGTGGTCACTATTTGGTAGTCAAACACCAAACTTGCAAAAGTTTGCCATGAAAGTATTAAGCCTAACTTGTACCTCATCCGGATGTGAGCGAAATTGGTGTGTTTGAACACATAAGAAAAAAATTATATCCTAATTTCCATATTATATTATTATCAGTATCTATTAGACATTAGTTAATATCTATAACTTATGCGCAGATTCATTCCAAAAAGAGGAATAGGCTTGCACTATCACGTCTCAATGATCTAGTGTACATTAAGTACAATAGAACATTGAAACGTTGTTATGATGCTCGTGATCTCATTGATCTAATTCGCTTGGATACCGTTGATGATTCAAATGAATGGTTAGTTGGATGCCCCAAAGATCAAGAAGATGAACTAGTAAATGGGTAATTCCTTATTGCTTTTAAGCATAGCTTAGTGGAGTCACTTTAGTTGAGGCGTTCTATACCCTAGCAAGGTATAGGACTGTTATGACAGCGTGGACGAGACGCTATATCATCACTTAACTCATAGTGATGGTTGTCGGTTAGAGAATCTCCCAAACAGAGTTTATGTATGTAATTTTATATACAACTGAGATATTATTGTATTTTCCAATACATTGAGATGTTATCCACTATTTTAAATGCTTTATATAAACTGCATCCTTATTGTTGTTTTATTTCTGCATTGAGTTGAGTATCCATGAGTTAAGTTGAGATGAGGTAAGTGTTTCTTTCAGATTCCAGTTCAAGCTTATGTCTTGTTTAGATTTCCCCTCATATGCTCGTACATTCCATGTACTGACGCCATTTGGCCTGCATCTTTTATGATGCAGATACAGGCTCAGTGTTTGGGCGCAGACCTTACCGCTACCTTTATGGGGGTAGAGAGACGGTTTCTAATAGACCCTCAGTTCAAAATAAAAGTATTAACATTGGTTGTTTTATGTTGTTGTGTGGATTTGTTACCAGTAATGATATGATTCTTCCATTGTTTACTTCAATGAAATTTTTTAGACATAATTATTTATTTTTATGTTTGAAGGCTGCAGTTATTTATATATTTTTACTGAAATTGAAATTTTGAAAGTATAGGTAGGTAGATTAATTATCAATGATATGTGCAAGGGTAAGTTAAACTAAATCTTTCTTTATTTAATTTTTTTTTTTAAAAAAAGCAATGAGGGGAATATAAAACTTAGTACTAGAAACAAATAAAAGATCGTAAAACTTAATTAATTGAATCTAAACATTTTATTAATGACTAGAAAATAATAAGTAAATAGATTGTATCATTCTTTTAGGAACTCCTTTTTTCTCTAGTCTGTCTTCAAGATGGTCTTCCTTGTCCTTTAACTTCTGTAGTTGCCTCATATTTGTCTTTCATATTCTCTTGTTGCACATTATTATTTTTAAGCTCGTTTGTTTGCTTGTCTATATGTTCTCTCGTTTCTACCAACCTTTTCAAGTAATTGTCAATGGTTTTGCATTCTGAGGATGACATTCTTGCTTTTCGTATATCAAAACTAGCTCGAGCAACTGTTGAATGTAAAAGTAACAAAGTTAATGAAAAATTAAATGAAACCAAAATATCGATATGGTAAAAGTAGCTTCTTCTCTACTACATTAATACAACATATTTGTAATTCTTAAGGAAAAATAATACTCAAAGTGAAAAGAAACTTACGATAATATTGTAAAAGTATAACTCAATTTGTTATGTGCATATACTATATTGTTAGTTTTATAGACACTATCTTCCTAATTATTTTCTTATTTTTCTCACTTTTAATTTTACTCGTGCTAATTAATATAAACATTATACTAAAAATAAGAATTACCATATTTTGAAGAAAACTACGTCAACTCCATGAAACTAAATAAACTAGCTTTCTTTTCCTTCTTTTTCCCCCCTCTTTATTCTTGGACTTGATTTTTTTTCCTTAAGTTTCAAGTGTTTTCCTAGTCTAAAATATGGTAATTCTCATTTTTGGTAGTAATTATTTTAGGCATGAATAAAATAAAAATAAGGAAAGAATCAAACATTAGTGTCTATATTTGAGAAGTTTTTAAAGAAAAGTTTGGATGCTAAAGCAAGTAAGAATTAAAACAAAAAAAAGAATAAATAGTAGTATTATAGACTCATGTTGTCACGCCCCGAGGCTACCTCTTGACGTAACATGGAACCTAGGATCACGAGTGACCCCAAGCTAACCCTAAGTCTGGCATATCGTAGGCATACTGAAAATAAATGAATAAGGCATACTACGCGGAAGCTAAAGCAATAGATAACTGGAAAATGGGAACCCCAACTGATCTGAATGTATAAACCATACTAAGAGTTTAATAACAACCGAAAGATTAACTTAACAATTCAAGCTGATTCTACTACTATGTCTGAAAAACCTCTAACTGAGTTGAGTTGCTGGAACATGCTCCCCAACTAACTCTAACAAAACTGAAAACTAAAAGAAAAGACTAAAATAAAAGCATGTCTATTTTCCTCGAAATATGAGGATTCACCACTGAAGCTGCTGAAATGCGGACTGAGAACCGATCTAAGCGCGATCTGGATGTTGAGTACCTAAACTACATCATTAAAGGATGTAGCGCAAAGTATGCATCAATACTTTGAATGTACTGAGCATGCAAGATATAGATACTAAGCTGAACAAATGTAAATATGTAAGTTGAACAAGGCATAACTGAGCAATACTATAAACTGAGCAAGAATGTAGATACTGAAAACATAACTGAAAAGCCAAACTAAATGCAATGACCATGTGATAATCATGAACATGACATGCTAAACATAATATTGAAGTATATACTAAAAACCTAGTCAAACGCACTAGGATTCTAACTGTGGGAGCTACTATTAACCGACATAAAACCACGTGAGCTAAATGTGAAGTCCGATGTAGACACCCCATCGAGAGGACCCAATATACCTTGCCAAGGGTATAAAGCAATGACTGGTGTGATCACTAAATCTGATGCCCAACAGAGGGGACTTATACTCCAACGGGGCACATAGCTCTGGGACTATGAGGGTACGCTGAACCCTTGTCCAACTTGGTGTTAAGTCTATTCCCAACTGAATATGTATATGACACAATGTAACTGAAATACTGAATAGCTCAAAAGGCTGACATTCAATATGAGAATGCAACATTTATATATTGATAATGTAACATTCAAAATCTAGAGAATGGTTATCCGTTTAACTGACCTTGCAAGTATAATTCATGAACTAAGAGAATCTATACAAATTAGGTTTATGAGTTTCATACAAGGAATTAAGAAAACTTTCGAAGAAACAAGCTATTTCGATCTAGGATACTACAACAGCTAAATCACAGTACATATTTAAGGTTTTAGAAACCCTAGGTCTAAACAAGATGTGGAGAATCAAGGAACTGACTGAATTATACGAACCTAGTGGATGAAAGGAACCCACTAGTGAAATCCCACATACCTGGTGACGAAATCTACCGAGAAAATCTTTGATTTCAGGGCTGAAACTAGAAGCAAACCTTCTGAATGTTCTAGGGAAACGGGCGCCTCTTTCTTCTCTTTTTGCTCTAAGTTTGGATGATTTTTGGTGAACAAAGGTTTTGGTTTGGTTTTGACTAGATTATTAGAATTAAACTGAGTAAAACGGCGTAGTTTAGGTATTAAACGACGTAGTTTAGATGCCCAATGCATAGGGGAAAAGACCAAAACGACCTTGACTTAAAAGTTGACAGAGGCCATCCACGAGGCCACTGACGGACCGTCAAAGGGACCACGACCCATCAAGTGGGTCGTGGTTCTTGGCCAGTGTCTACTGGTTCCTGGTATACCCCACCTACGGTCCACTTCACAGACCGTGTCAAGGACCACAGACCGTATCAGTCAGGTGAGTACCATCAGATAAGACGAGTAACTCAGAGGCACTCATTGGTGTGTTGATACTCTTGCAGTCATTCATTAGCTCATCATTTAAAATCTCGTTCACATAGTTTGCTTGGGTGAGAATTAAACCACCAGAGCTACGTAGCACTTCAACACCAAGAAAGTAGTGAAGATTACCTAAATCTTTAATAGAGAACTGAGAAGCAAGGGAGGTGATAACCTGATTGACACTGAAGGTGTTGCTCCCAGTGACAATAATTTCATCGACATAGACAAGGACAAATAACGTGTCACTTGGACCATGTCTGACAAGAAGCGAGGCATCTGACTTTGTCTTAACAAATCCTATGGATGAGAGATAACCCGTGAGGGCATTGTACCACGCCCGAGGAGCCTGTTTCAAGCCATAGATCGCCTTGTGCAGACGACATATATGTGTTGGCTTGTCATCACTGGTAAACCCAGGAGGTTGTGCCATGTACACTTCCTCATCTAGGTTGCCTTGGAGGAAAGCATTATTGACATCAAGTTGACGTAGGTGCCAATTATGACGAAGTGCAACAGAAAGGACGATGCGAACTGTGGTTGGCTTGACGACTGGGCTGAATGTGGCATGAAAATCAATGCCCAGCCTTTGGGTGAAGCCTTTGGCAACCAGACGCGCTTTGTATCTGTCGATGGTCCCATCTGCATTCCTTTTGATCCTGAAAAGCCATTTGCAAGATACAATATTTTTTGTTGGGTTAGGAGGAACAAGTTCCCAAGTCTGGTTCTTTATTAAAGCATCAAGCTCCTGTTTCATTGCGTTACACCACTCAGGATATTTTTGTGCTTGTTTGAAAGTTGTGGGTGTGACGGTGGGTTTCAAGTTGGCTAGGTAATCAAAAATTCTTTTGGGTTTGGTGATGTTGTTTTGGGATCGAGTGATAGCACGGGTAGAAGGAGATGGACAGTGAGGCGGTGAAGGAGCGAGCTCCAACTCGGGGATAGGATAAGATGGTTGAGGAGCCAAGGGTGTTGATAGTTTGGTATTTCTGCGTTGATAGACAAGCAAATGAGGCAAACTGGTGTGCGTGTTTGTAGAGATAGTAGGTTGAGACGGGGGGTTCTGGGAAGTGGGAATTATAGAAGGTGAGGGAGTTAAAGACTTACCTGGAGAAGGAGAAGTTGCGAGAGGTGAAGCTGCTTCTGCCACTGGTGCATTGTCGGAGGAGGACTGTGAGTTTGAGTTGTCTTGGGACTTGGCTGGAGAAGAAGCAACTGTTAATGGGGAATCTGTTTTGCGTATTGCTATTTCTAATGGAGGGGGCAGATCTGTACTTAAAGGAAGTTTAGATGTGGGATCAGAAGAATTAGAAATTGTGGTTGTTTCCCATTGTAGGGGAGTCGATTTACTGGCAAGGTTGGAGAACATAGTTTTAAATGGAAAATTATTCTCAACAAATCGCACGTCTCGAGATAAATACACCTTTGCAGAGATTGGGTCAAAACATTGATGACAGTGATGAGACAAGGAGAATCTGAGATAGACACACGGGGTAGATTTTGGTTCAAGTTTATTTTTGGAGTACAGTTTAAGCCATGGATAGCATAAACAACCAAAAGTACGTAGAAAACTATAATCAGGTGATTTTCCAAGTAATTTTTGGAATGGGGATTTATTATCTAGGTGGGAGGTGGGCAGACGATTGATGAGGTAGACAGTGTGGTGACATGCGAAGGACCAAAATTGGGTTGGAAGGGACGCCTCATGTAAGAGTGTTCTTGCAGTTTCAATGATATGGCGATGTCGTCGTTCTGCAAGTGCAACTCGTTGAGGCCATGAAGTGAAAGATAGGGGTCAAGACTTTTATACTCTCCTCCGCCATCAGTGTAAAGTGACAAAATTTTGGTGTCAAAATGTTTTTCCATCAGAGGATGGAATTTTTGAAAGATCTCTTTAACTTCACTTTTTTTTGTTAATGTATAGAGCCAAGTATATTTAGTATATTGGTCAACAAAAATACAATAATATAGCTTCTTATCAAGAGATAAAATCGGTGATGGCCCCCATAAATCACTAAAAATAATTTGAAGAGGTTTAGAGCTACGCAGTGATAGTTGGGAAAAAGGATGCCGATGGGCTTTATTAGATAAACAAGAATTACAATGAAAAGGTTTGTCTCGCTCATGAAACGGTAACAAGAACTTATTTAAAATAAACCTAAGAACTCTAGAGTGAGGATGACCAAGACGTTGATGCCAAGTAGTGAGAGGAATGGATGTAGTGGTCATGTGAGCTTGGGGAGGTGGGACAGGCCACTCATACAGTCCATTTTTGGTCCGACCGTGCACCAGCGGTTTCCGCATTTTCAAATCCTTCACAACAAAGTCAAAAGGAAAAAATTCAATCGACTTTAGATTGTCTTGACAAAATTTAGAAACAGAGAGAAGCTTACGTTTAATGGAAGGAGCACAGAGAGTGTGGGTTAGTTTAAAAATATTATTTGATGCATTTAATTGAGTAGAACCAGTGTGAGAAATAGGAATTTTATTACCATCACCCATGGAGACATCCTCGTTACCGTGGTACGGTTGTAGGTTGTGTGGCTCTGTGGTGATGTGATGGGTGGCTCCCGAGTCAACTATCCAGGGGTTGGTGGCAGCAGTAAACCCAGCTGCATAGTTGGCTTTGGCTTCAAAGTGATTGTGAGACTTCGAGCGGCAAACATTGGCGGTATGGCCTATCCTATTACATAGTTGACAACGAGTAACGCCGTTTGGATTTGAGTTAGACTGCCATTGTGGTGGAGTATTTGGCCGCGAGCTCTGACGCCATTGTTGAGAATTGGTTGTCTGCCTGCGATTATTGCGATTATTGGTGTTGTTTTTGGTGGGAGTGGCGACTGCAACAGTGATAGGACTAGACAGCTTCTTAGCATCCTCGTGGCGAAGGAAGAGTTCATAGTCTAGTAGTTTTTCAAACAATTCCTCATAGGAGATAGTCGTATCAAGTGCACGAATGGCAGCAGATATCTCTCGAAACTCAGGCCCCAGACCACTTAGTATTTTGACTATGAGTTCAGGATTGGACACAAGAGCACCAGCAGTGGCTAACTCATCCGAAAGGGGCCGAATATTGTGAAGATATTCAGTGATGGAGCGAGAGTCCTTAGTGACACGAGAAAGCTAATCACGCAAACTGAACACCGGAGTTTGAGACTTGTTCGCGTAAGTGGTATGCAAAGCATCCCAAGCTGATTTAGCCGAGTCAGCGATAGCAACAGTAGAAGCAATGGTGGGTTCGATAGAAGCCATAAGGGCATTCTGGATGAGTTTGTCTTGGCGGAACCAAGGTAAGAAGGCTGGATTAGGAGATATGTTCGTACCAAGGGCAATCGTGCGATTGGGGGCCGGAGTGGTCCCATCGAGATGGCCAAAGAGGTTGTAGCCATACATAAGCATGGAGAATTGGGCTTTCCAGGTGGCGAAGTTGTGACCACCACTTAGTTTAATGGGTAGTTGGGAAGCAGGATTGAACTGAATGATTATGTTACTACCCATTGTGTTATCAGCATTGACAACTGTTGTATTATTGCCATTGTTGTTCCCATTGGGATTGGTCATTGTTGCTGATCTGTGTGAGGAGAAGGAAGGAAAAAAAATTGGATCGTTCTCGTTAGAGCGTGAAGAGCCCTGATACCATATAAAGACTGGGCATAAGTTAAAAGACAATTAAATAACTAAGCTGACTCATGATGTTCCAATAATCGTGAGCCAGCATTTTTTCGCTGAAGTGTGGGTGTCACCAATTCAAAGAAGTAGTCGGTGGAATTGACAACAAGAGAGGGCCTGTTGATCCAGAAAGAGGAAAGCCCAGCAGGCCCTGCAGTAGAATTCGAAAGAGCGATGCTGTATTCCTGTAAAGGTTGCGATATAGCAAATCGAGACGAACAACTGAGGAGATAAATGAAGAGAAGTATAGGAAAATACAGTCTCTTTTCTACAAACATATTTTTCTAAAATATATGAGTTCTTTCTGTTGTGCCATTTTTGGGGATATGACCTCTCTTTAGACTTAGCATAAGTCAGTTTTAAATTAACTAGGTTCTCATTTTCAATCTTTGCTTAGTTTAAAGGCATCACATTTAATTTCTTCCATTCTGTTGACTTCCAACACTATTTTCAGCAGCCAACTTTGACTATAACATACAACAATGATTTCTCATTTTATTTTACTAAAATTTGAAAAGAGCATGAAGTTGGCTTTCAATTATCAACAGCGTAGACAAAATACTCATAATTCCATTAGTTTTGATTTCTCAATTTGCAGCAACAACTAAATTGATATCACTCGTTTCTGAATTTCTTGCACGCGGAGATAAAAGAAATTAAAGGAATATATCAGTTTTTTTTTCTTCTTTTCGTTTCTGTGCTGAACAAGTCAGCTGCCGGAAGAGTGCATAAGTCAACAAAAGTTAAGAAGATAAAACATATTGAAAAAAGTTTATGTGAGGCCCCTCCCCATGTTGACTGAGCAAGGATTTGACTAATGATACCTTCAACTTTCCTTTTTGAATTAGGGACTTCAACTGGTAGTGTCCAGTGAGCATTATTGTGATATGCTACCGGAAAACTGGGCCTGAAAATTCGTTTGTCCTTGTTAGAATGAGTTAGAGCCCTTAAATGGGTTATTAGTTTCCTTTTATGAACATGCGCAATCCTCCTTCATGAGCTAGTTTTGGGGTTAAGCTAGAAGCCACAAATGTGGTACCTAGGGCCAGTGGTTCCACTTCTTTAGTTTGGTGACACCCATACTTCAACGAAGAAATGCTGGCTCACGATTCCTCTGTGGCTTCTACTGCAATTACAATGTCACCGAATGCCTTCTTGGTATCCTTTTGTACCACATCAACTACAATAAGGAGAACTATGTGATAAATAAACCCCAGTTAGTTTGGTCTGCTAACAGGAACCATCCAGTGAAAGTCAATGCAACGTTGCAACTAGGCCAAAATGGCAACTTGGTCTTGACGGACTCTGATGGCACTCTTGTTTGGTCCACTAATACTACTGGAAAATCTGTTTCTGGCTTAAACATGACAGAAATGGTAAATCTTGTGCTCTTTGATAAGAGAAAGCAAGCAATTTGGCAGTCTTTTGATCATCCAACAGATTGTTTGCTTTCGGGGAAGAAGTTGGTTTCGGGGAGGAAACTGATAACAAGCATTTCAGGATCCAATCAGTCCTTTTCTTTTACTGTTCTTAATGGAAGTCTGGTGTCTTCCATAGATACCAACCCACCTCAGTATTATAGCACTTCAAGTCGGGATGATGTTCAAGATAGTCCTTTTTACAATTTTGACGGTCGAACCTTTACTGCTCTGCAAGACCCTTATACATCCCAATTCATAAAGCTTGGGCCTGATGGACATTTAAGGTTATACCAGTCGGATGCATATGATTGGAAACAGATAGATGAGGTCATGGATTTATATCTAGGGAACTGTGGGTACCCAATGGTGTGTGGAAGATATAGCATTTGTACAAATGATGGGCAATGTAATTGTCCGGTAGAAGGAAACTTCTTCAGGCCAATAAATAGGAACCTGGATCTCGGATGTTCACAGCTAACATCTATTTCTTGCAACTCTTCACATTATCATAGTCTTATAGAGCTCAGCGACACCACATATTTTGCATTTGAGATCAACTTTTACGCAAGTTCAAACATGTGGTTTGAGGGAACAAAGATAGAAGATTGCAAAGCGGCCTGTTTGAGTAACTGTTCCTGCAAAGCTGCTGTTTGGTCTAAAACTCTAAGAAAAAACTGCTTATTACTGAATGAAGTTTTCTCTCTTAAGGACAATTGGTCTGGTAGTGACAAGACAAAAGTTTTTCTGAAGGTGCAGAATTTCACAAAGGCTCAGTATTAGCCGCCAATCGTTTCTCAAAGAAAGCAATCAAGACCTCTGGAAGTGATTGTAGCATCTGCTCTTGCTGCTTTAGTGTGAATAATTTTAAGTATTAGTGCATGGTTTGTTCTTTTCAAAAAGAGGACACTGTCTGTCAAGGCTAGGGATCTTCTGGATTTAGCACCAATCTTACCGGGAATCCTAACTCGATTCTCTTACAATGAGTTGAAAATAATTACACAAGATTTCAGCAGAAAGCTCGGGGAAGGAGGATTTGGCACAGTATATGAAGGAACACTGAGTAATGGCAACAAAATAGTTGTGAAGCGTCTGAATGGTTTAGGTCAAGTAAAGGATTCATTCTTAACAGAAGTAAAGATAGTTGGTAGCATTCACCATGTCAATTTGGTAAAACTCATCGGTTTTTGTACTGAAAAAGATCACCGGGTTCTGATCTATGAGTACATGGTAAATGGATCATTGGATAGATGGATTTCTCATGAAAATCAAGAAAATGGGCTTACATGGCTTATGAGGCAAAGGATAATAGCGGATATTGCAAAAGGATTAGCTTATCTTCATGATGAATGCAGCCATAAGATAATTCATTTGGACATCAAACCACACAACATCCTCTTAGATCAAAATTTCAATACTAAGATATCTGATTTTGGGTTGTCGAAACTAATTGAGAAAGACAAAAGCAAAGTTGTGACTAGAATGAGAGGAACACCAGGGTATTTAGCTCCTGAATGGTTGAGGTCGGTGATCACTGAGAAAGTAGACATATATGCCTTTTGAATTGTGCTCTTGGAAGTTCTTTGTGGGCAAAAGAATTTGGATTGGTCACAGGCTGATGAAGACGATGTCCATTTGCTTAGTGTTTTTAAGAGAAAAGCAGAACAAGAGCAGCTCATCGATATGGCTGACAAAAACGAGGATATGCAGCTCCACAGAGAAGAAGTGACAGAAATGATGAGCCTGCAGCATGGTGTCTACAACGCGATTTCAACAAGAGGCCGTCCATGTCAGTACGTGGTTAAGGTACTGGAAGGTTTAGTGTCTGTTGAAACCAACTTGGATTTCAATTTCACAAACCTAACTGAAGTTGGGGCGCGCAACCAACTGATGGAAGTCCCTATCAGTTCAATACTGCCTTCAGTTCTATCTGGACCAAGGTAAACAATATGCTTGAGAACTATGGCAATTCTAGTGTAACTTCATAAATGTAATATTCAGTAACTTGCATTAATTTTTCGAGCTTCATGTACGATCTTGTAATATTTACTTCTTTTTCTTTAAAAATTCTTATATTTTTAATACTTTTTAAAGGCGTGGCACTATGCAATAACAATTGTTAAAGAATCAAGTTGAATTTGATAATAGTGTAATAATATAAACCTACACCAAGATGGAAAGAACTTTTCTCTAAGAAACTAAAGATCCTTTAATTGAAAGTCCTAATGGTTTGTAACTTACAAATGGTCAAAATGGTCCCATCAGTGGAAAGATACAGCCTGGCCCCATAACTTTTTCACCACATAAAGAAGTCAGATTTTGTTGGAAATATCTAAGGTGGACCCTTGATAATATCATAGGGCCCAAAGAGGAGGCCGCTCAAATATGTCATCGAACTATCATAAATGACTCAACTGTGCCACTGGTTATAGGTTGTGCATATTTATGTCACAGTTGTGACACATTTGGACCATTAGTGCTATTTACCACTAACTAGTCCACATATTCGGTTTTAAAATACTGTATTGTCCAATTAAACAATCTACGTCATTTTATTTGTCCCAATTATTTTTGACTCATCCCAATTAGGGATTTTGAATTTTACTGCTGGTCCCATGCAGTAGAAGACTTGACCTGAACCTGAATGAGGAGGAAAGTGCCCAGCAATAATTAATAGCCGGTCCCATGATCAATGTATTCTGTGACGGTATGTAGACTTGACCTGAACCTTAATCAGGAGGAAAGTGCCCAACAATTACAAATTAATTGTTACAGGAACAGAAAATAATACTTGGAAAATTAATAGACTTTTGTAAATGTCCGGTTCAACTAAATCCAGTATTTTTAAATATATATATATATATATATATGTAAAAATTTGGTACTTTTAAAAGAATAGTAGGTGTATTTTGAACCTGTACTTTCTAAAATACAATGAGTTAAGTGGTAAAAACTTAATAGATGGACCCTCAAATTAAGATGGGCATAATATATTGATAGACAAAAACAACGAGGATATGCAGCGACACAGAGAAGTGACGTTTTGGACAGCTCCACCTTTGATAATTAAGCAAATTACAAGAAACGTTTTGAAACAGTAAGAACAAAGTCCACTAATAATAACGTTTTGAACAGATTCATATGCATTTCAGCTTATTCCAAGCGTAAGAAAACTTTTAGCATCATTTCTTTCCCTCTTGCCATCAATTCTCATACACAAGATGCACTCCCAAACCTTTGACCACCACATCCTTATGATAATGATCACAGACACCAGCCTCAAGCTGAATGAGGTTATTAAGATTGTAACCGAGATCATCCTCGAACAGACATGAAAGTGGTACATGGGCTAGGAAAGTATTACCTAAGCCAACAGGTTTTTCACTTCCTATTGGGCCGATACATGTCCTAAATTTGTGCCGCAAACCATCATGGCTTGTGAACCTTAACCATATCACAAGTCCTTGCAAAGTTTTAAGGCATTTGTCAGTATGAAGAGTGAAGGGACCATTCAACGTTAATTTCCATAAAATGAAAGGAGTCATCATGTCAAAAACAACACAAACAGTAAACCCC
The DNA here is from genome assembly GCA_036250505.1 of Solanum acaule. NCBI lineage: Eukaryota > Viridiplantae > Streptophyta > Magnoliopsida > Solanales > Solanaceae > Solanum > Solanum acaule. The sequence continues at coordinate 80,058 of JAJOOR010001239.1, forward strand.
CTGAATGTGGGTGTGAACCAATTTTTGGGGAGGGCCACTGAGGATGATTCAGTCCCCCAGTTCTTGTATGTAAACCACTCGGGAATCTCCACACCAGGGACATACATACTAAATGTGACATTCATGCATAGTGCCTGCATGCACCGTGAAGAGAATGTTATTTGTCAAGATTCATATGTGACCTTAGCTAATTGGAGTACAAATACAGAAGGCCCTCCAGTTATATAAAAAGAAGTTCATTTATATTTTCATGTGGGTATAGTAGAGTTGTACTTACCTTGTGCATCTGCTTCAACAATGAATCAACCATGGACGCGTGTTGTTTATTTTTTACAAGTTGATGACATTTTGTGAATGAAACTTCATGCAACATTGGATATTTGGTTAGCTGATCAATACTCATCAAAGATGTGCATTCATCAGCATATATCCCTTTTATACTTGGAGGAAGTTCCGGTAAACTCTCAAGCCTCCTACAACCAGCCAATGCAAGGGCTCTAAGTTGAGTGAGGCGACTTATGCTTGCAGCCGGAATATTGGAAAAATTGTTACCATCGAGAATCAATCCCTCCAAAGACGGTAAGAACCCAAGATTACTTAAAATGCCTCCGTCTGAAATGTTGCAGTCACTAAGATCCAACATGATCAATGAACAAAGACCCGATAAATTCTGAAATTTTACACCCATAGACTTCTGGCCATGACTTGAGCTACTTACTTGTGAACTTAAAGCATTACATCCACGGAGAGATAAGTGCTTAAGGTTTTTAAGAAGAGACATAGAAGACGGAATTGTTTGGATGGCTGTGTGAGTGCAGTGGAGCTCCTCTAAGCCAACTAAAAGTCCCAAATCTTCTGGTAAATTTTTAAGTTTTGAGCATCCGGACACATCGAGTGTTTTCAGACATTTCAACCTAAAAATACTGCTAGGTAGACTCTCAAGATGCTTGCAGTAACTTAGATTTATTACACCAACTCCTGAAAGGTTCTCAACTGATGCAGATAGTTCACTCAAAGCAGTCGCGCCCAAATACAGTTCTGCTAAACGATTCATTTTCTCCTCTATTTCTGGGAATGTTCTTAACTTTGAGCACCCTGAAAGAACAAGAATTTCAAGCTTTTCCAATCGAATTCTCTTTGGTAGGGTCTTCAAATTTCTGCAGTTCTTCAGATTCAGCAAAACTAGTTTTCCAAGATCTCCAATAGAAAAATTGATTTCTACCAAACTTGTGCATTCTTCAAGAACCAGCCTTTCAAGATTAGGCATAACTGAAAAGTCTGGCGTCCTTATTAGCTTCTGTGAATGGCTAAGGTTCATGTACTTCAGTTTTCCTAGATCCTTTGAGGTTTTCCAAAGTTGTATGATGCGGCTTTTTTTCAATTTCAAACTAACAAGTTGGTCTCCCTTGAAGCTATTTGGCAGACTTTTTGAAGGATATCCATGCCAATCAAGCCACCTCAACTCATCAGGAAGAAATTCAGGTCCCTGGCAAACATATGCATTCTGGAATTTGAGAAACCTCAGACTGGTCATCTGCATGAAGGCCTTGCCACCAAAATTAACTTCTTCTTCATTAGTCAGGTGCAGCGATATGCCTTCGATCTTGTCAGTTGCCTAATAAGCAAGAGTATTCAAGGTGGATGCGAAAAGGAAAATTATGTAAGAAGTCATAAGTTTACACCTACGTACCAAATTTCGTTCAAGTACAGGACAAATATCTTCGCGCTTCCACAACCTACTACATATTCTTGGATTGTAAGAAGCTTCTCGACGAACAATGTGCCAGCCCATTTCTTGTATCAATTGGTGTATTATAATGCGACCTTTTAATAAAGTGATCAAACATTTCTCCATGAGAACTTTTATCCCAATGACAGGGATAAAATGAAAACTCTCAAGTATTCTGGTCACTGAATCTTTCTTCTTCCCTGAAAAGAAGCATGCAATGTCTAAGAATATCTTTTGCTCAATATTGTTGAGACGAGTGAAACTTGGTTCGAGTTTCTTCAAAATTTCATTTTGTGGGATTTGTTTCAAACGCTCCAGTTCACTTATCCATTCATCCAAACCTCTTCCATACAAGAAACTGCCAAGGACTTTCAGGGCTAGGGGGAGTCCACCAGTATGCTCTATCACTTGAGCTGATAGATCCTCAAATTCTTTGGTAGGGCGGTTTTTCTTGAAAGCATGTTGTTTAAAAAGTTGTGAGCTTTCATATTTGTCTAAAGTTCCCATTCTGTATATCTTTTCAGTCTCATACTTAACAAGCAAGTGTTTGTCTTTGGTTGTTATGATGATTCTACTTCCGTCACCAAACCATTCACGCTCCCCGGCTAATGCGTCTAACTGTTCTATGTGATCAACATCATCCAGAACAAGAAGAACCTTTTTGTACCGTAGTCTTTGTTTTTGCATATTAGCTCCTTCAAACAAATCGTTGATCCTTAGTTTTTTTACAACAAGGATTTCAGAAAGAAGTATCTCTTGCAAGCGCTCTAGTCCCTGTTTTGCTGAACGGTCTCTGACTTCGTGAAGAAAACATGCACCTTGAAATTGACTTCGAATGTTATCATAAATAACTCTGGCAAGAGTTGTCTTCCCCACTCCACTCATTCCCAGTATCCCAAGGAAGCGAACTCCACCAGACCCGACGCCAAGCATTTTATATACTTGGTGCATGTGTAACTCCATTCCAACAAGATTTCTAACATTGCTTGCATGTCTCTGACTACCCAATCTAGCCATTATATCTTCCGCAATTCGCTCTATGACCCTAGGTTCATGTCTGCATACCACAAAGGATGTCTTAAAAATATGTTTTGTGTAAAGTAAAATCTTCATTTATCAAAAAATTCAATTAAGCAGGAATTTTCTCTTTCCCAATTTGATTTAAATGAAGTGTAATTTTAAGCTTGCCCAACAAAATGTACAGCAGAAATGGTTTAATCTGAAGCCGATCTTTTTCATGAATTTCTGAATTTCCAGAAGCTGTTGATACACTGATGTTTTTTTTTAAAAAAAAAAATTAGAAATAAAATTGGGGGGTTGGGGGAGGGGAAACGGGGAGGGGATTACAATGTGGGGATCGAACCCTCACTAACAAGGTGGGAGTTCAGGTAGACAACCAACTGGGCTACTGATGTTAATTCTTTTTATTCAACTGTTTTTCCAGTAATCTTTTTGGAATGCAATGAGCCACACAGAAAGAAATCAGGGCTGAGGCTCAAGCTGCAGCTTTGGAATTTGGCATTTTCCAGTGCTTTGGAATATTGTAGTAATAATGTAGCTGAGGCTCAAGCTGCAGCTTTCGGACTGCAAAAGGCGATTCCAAAAGGCTTATGTAAAGTGATCTTTGAGCTATAGTCCAAGTTAGTTGTAGGTATGATTAATTGCTAAGCTAAAACCTTTATGACAGTTGGGGGACCACCAGGGAAAAAAATTGTTAGTGAGATTTGAACTCGCGAGCACTGACTCATTCAAGGTGTTGGAAACCTATTAAAGACATCTGAAATCACTAGCCTACAAAAACCTATTATGTCAAGGTGTCCAAAATATGTTATTTAATAACTTCATGCATTATTTTGCTTGTATATACGATATTATTTTCCGACGAAGGAAGTCCAATTGAACACCCTGACTTGCATGTGCCTCCGCCACTACCACCCAGCAGCTTCCGAAGGTGCATACTGGATGAACAAGTTTAGGATGCCAAACTTCAGGATAAGACAGAAGAAGAAAGGTATAGGCTGATTCAGATTATGAGAGCTTAAATGTAATGAAGGGGAATTGTATTGATAGGGAGAACTGTCATAACATAGGTTGGAATAGTAGTTCATCGCAGAAATAAAAATAGAGGAAGGTTCCAGAGTTAATCTAGAAAGCAACTAAGACAACTTCATAGCATGAGCCCAAACAGACTATTTCCTATTGTATATATATCCCTCATCCCACATAGGTAATTTTCCACTCCCCAAATGTGTCTACCACCGTAGCCACATTTGTTACATTAAATGTGAATCAGTTGTAAACAGAGAGACTCCCTCTATAAATTCCCTTATCTGGTTTGGCAGGTTGGGTATATCCATTCTCTTGTAACTTGCTTATGATATTAATACAAGTTGTCTGTTGGAATTTATTAAAAAAACAAGAACAGAAATCTACGATACTTCTATCATATATCATATCATATCATCATAACATATAGGCAAAATGGTCTGATGGACCCTTGTACTTGTGTGAGTTTGTATTGTGAACCCTTCTACTTACCCATTTGTCATCTGGACCCCTGAACCCATCTAAACTCAACGTTTTAAATACGTTTTCTGACTTGGCATCCTATGTGGCAGACACAACCAAGGGGCGTGTGATACACGCACATGAGGAGCGTGAAATCTGGTTAAAAGGGTCTAATAGCCACATTAGGGTTTTATAAAGTCATCGTCTTCCCTATTTGCATTTAACACCATTATTAGACAAATTTGAGCTTTTTCTTGCCTCTTTTTCGATCTTCTTTCTCCAAATTTGTTCTCCATTTTTTTTCATCGTTATACTCCTCTTTTATTTCTATGCATTTCTAGTTAATTCTTTGCTTCATTTTGTGGTTGATCCTATTGTAGTTTTCTACATCATCATGAAAGTTGCTTTTCTTAGAATCCTATAATCTAATAGAAATCAAGAAACATGTAATTGAAAGCATAACAAATAGAATCCCCAAAAAATTTCAAAAAAATCAGTATAATTGACTAAAAACCTAAAAATTAAACAAAGACATAAATAGAAGATGAAATCTAGACTAAACAACATACAAATACAAAAATAAGTTATAAAATTTGCATAGATAAATTAAAAATCAAACAAAACCAACAAAAATACTCAAACAATTTTGTGGGAATCAAGAAAAAAATGAGAAAGAAAAAATGTGGGTATATATAGCCACACACAGATACTGGTCTAGGACGACGTTGACACACTGTACACTCAAGCGGTGAACCTCTCTTCTTCGATTTAGATTAAAATAAAGACGGATTGCCTTGATTGCTGCTAGTGTTTTTTCTTCAATGAAAAGAGTAGAAGAGGTTGAAAAAAAGAAGTGTAAAGAAGATGAAAGAGAAATGAAATGAGATTATGGGGGAAAGTGGTGGGTTTGGTGGCAAAAGGCAAATAAAAATCAGAAATATATTAATTAAATATAATAAAAATGTCAAGATGACATGAAGTGGTATATATATACACGTGTCATTTTATAATTATTTTTAAAATTATGTGTCAGGCATTTGTGGTACACGCACAACTAAAGGGTAAAAAAGGTGTTTAAAATGTTGAGTTTAGATGGGTTCAGGGGTCCAGATGACAAATGGGTAAGTAGAAGGGTTCACAATACAAACTCATACAAGTACAAGGGTCTATCAGATCATTTTGCCTATCATAAATCATATCATCATAAATTACTAAAAGTGGGAAGATCTTGACCTCAAAGTTGAATTATTATTTTACCCCTACAATAAATTAAAATTTTATAAAAAAAAACTAATTAATTAAAAATTAGATAAAAAGTATACTATATCCTTCTATTTAATTTTCTAAAGTATTTAAAGCTAGGGAGAAAGTTTTAATTTATGTAGTCAATGTCTCTCAATTACGTAAGGCAAATGAGCAGATTTTTTAAAGTCTTTCTATTACTCCTATTTATTCATGCATCACTTAATTACTGAAGTAGAAAGGCTTTGTCAGCTTTAAATTTTGAACACAATACTTAACTTACATTCAATTACAATGAATATGGTAAATGAAAAAATCACTCTTTTGAACTTTCATATGTCACTTCAACCTTTCTAATTAACTTGAATTATTTTCATCTTCCACATATTATTAAAATGTATAGATATTTAAGACATGTAGAAAGAAAATAACAACACAAATCAAGAGCACTCAAAAGTACAAGAATTCATATTCCAACCTTTTTTTCTTGGAATGAAAATTTTCTTGGTCTTCTCTATTGCATGAAACTATATGATGGCACAGAAAGGGTCTAACACATTTAAAAGTGTTATTTTGACATTTAGATGGACACACAATAAATCTATTAAAAGAGGAAGTCACAATTTAGCTATCAATTTTTCCTTGTTACTTTCCGTTTTAGTTTTGTTATTTATATAATTCTTCCTTCTATATTTAATGATTTGATTGTTATATTTAGATAATATGTTGGTATATGAATAGAAAAAAAGTACCGTGGACTACAATTTTGGGATATGTTGTTCATAATGTTTCATATTTCTTTGATTATTTGTCATTGTAAAATGAATTCCATTATGTATGTTTTTTTTTTGGCTATGATACAATCCTAATGCATAATTCTTCTTTCTGATATGGTGTCCTCTCTTCAATTTTTTTGTGCTATATTACATTGTGCGATAAGTTTTCTTTAAGTTTGTCCCTTTTTTTCCTACCAAGGTTGTTTTTGGTTGAAGGGTAAAAAAGATTTAAACCATAGAGTATAAAGTTAGATTATAGTTTTATATCTATGTTAAATCAAAATATTATAAAATATTTACTTAATTAAATATTAAATAGTAATCATTCTATATGCTACACTAAATATTAAAAATCTGAAAATGTTAAGTCAAAAGTTGAAAGATAAAATATTCATAAAAAAATATTAGGCATTTCTACCCTTTTAAAGACTAAATTAGTTCCATTTTTAAAATCTTTTTCTTTATACTAAAAAGTAAATAATTTTATTATGAGATCATTGAGTTAAATCAATATATAAAGACCATAATGCCCACTAAAGATGGAATGATTATTTTAATCAATAAGTGTAAATTATTCCTTCATTTTATTAAAGGAATGTTGATCGAAAAGATGGATGGAGGATCTTGTAATGTTTCATCGATAATAATTTAAATAAATTACTTGGTGCAGCTTGAATTGCTACAATTATTTTGAATAATAATTGCAGTCATTGTATTCTTTCTTTTCATTGTGATAAGGAATAATATATTCATCTTTCATAACTTATACTATCTAATTATTTTATTTTTTTATCCATATAAATTCATCTTTATTTGTTTCATGAAGACCCGTTATTCTTTTCATTCTATAGTTTAAATAGTGTACCGTTTATATCATTATTGTTCTATTTGATTCATACTTTAACTAAATGAAGAAGACTCTTGAATTATAATTGCTTATGGAAGAAGTAACAACAAAAACTCAAAAAATATATAGTGATTCTGTATTTCTTTTTCCATATACATATTGTTATGATTAAAGTCTTAAAAAGGATGTGTATGTTGTTGCGTGTTTTTTTCTTTGTTTATTTTTGTATGTGTTTTCTCTCTATTAATTTTCTTTAATTTGATTTTCTATTAGTTTCTGATTGTTCTAAGTGTATTTTTATTTAGGCTAAAATTAAACTTTTGTGACTATAATGCAAATTAGCTAATAATATCTGAAGTTCTAAATTTACAGTTTGTTGCTTAAAATAAATTTTAAATTAAACATTAAAATAAGATCCCTTATTTGATGTTTCTTGGCACAATTTTAAAATTTTATTTGTAATTGTTGTATTTTATTATTCGTTACATACATGTATACGTAGAATTCTAATTGTTCTAACGAATATATAAAAATTAGCATGGAACACACGTGCCTGAAACTAGTTTAATGAAAAGGGGAAAAGGCGCTCTGATGCAAAATAGAAATGAACTAAGTATTCAGATTAACTTATGACGATGAGTTTGGTTTCATGATCTATACTTACCCATTGGCAGTATTTGGCAAATTCCATCCAGAAATATTAGCTGCTTCCTCCAGTGCTGCCCTCCATTTTTGCACCTTGTCCTCCTGGAACCGGCCTTCATGTTTGCTAAATGCTTCTCCAATTAT